>JAJEKB010000358.1:316471-336109 GCA_022393335.1 Macrotrachela quadricornifera | reverse complement strand
TTGAAAAGAAAAAAAAATCTTAATATACAGCCAGGGAAAGATGGAGATAAGGAGAGATTGTTTAACGGTCAACTTCACCAAAGACAATATCCAATGTACCAATAATAGCAACTAAATCAGCAAGCATATGACGACGAGCAATACGATCAAGTGCAGCCTATTAGTAGAAAAAAGAATAATTAACAAAAATAAAAGAGTAATTTTATTTACTAAGTGAATAAATCCAGGAGCTTTAATATGAACTCGATATGGCCTTGATGTACCATCTGATACTAAATAGACCCCCATTTCTCCCTAAATAAGGTGTAGAATTGTTTAATAAATATTATAAAAAATAAAGATAAAAACTAACTTTTGGTGCTTCAATAGCTGTATATGTTGAACCAGGTGGAACTACAACACCTTCACTAAAAAGTTTAAAATGATGAATAAGTGCTTCCATTGATTCCTAAAATTAAAATTAATTCGTATTAATTTTTCTCTTTTATCATAAACTTACTTTCATTTCTGAACGTTTTGGTGGTGTTATTTTATGATCATCAATCTAAATAAATAAATTAATACTATATACATACATCGAGTGTCTCAAAGCGTTTACAACAAGTTTTATTTTGCATATATATTAAATGTGGATTAATCATAAAACTTTGATTTTTTTTAAAAGAGGCTTGTGCAACTTCGTATACTAGTGAAAGATCATAAGATTACTGTAGACAACATTTAAAATCGTCCACTTCGAAAGATTGATAGCCTTCAAACTCACTAGAATTAAATCTATTAGTTTATTCTATCTGAGACAGTTTCAACGACATATCTTTTTTAAAAAAAAAACTGAAGGTTTCATTATTTATCTACGCTGAGATATATACAAAATAAAACTTGTTGTAAACATTTGAAGGCACTTAATATTTATTGAAAATTTTTATATCATTTTACTTTGTATTCTCCAGCTGGCATTTTATTAATACATTGTTCCATTATTCTTAAACTTTGTCTCATCTCTTCCATTCGACATAGATATCTACAAGTAAAATATTTCGTATATAAAAAAAAAATAAAATTTTCATGGTTATTTACCGATCGAAACAATCTCCATTAACACCAATTGGTACATCAAATTCAACTTGATCATAAGCATCATATGGTTGTGTTTTTCGAATATCCCATTTAATACCTGAACCACGTACCATAACACCAGAAAAACCAAGATTAAGTGCCTCTTCAGCTGATACAACACCAATACCAACTGTACGTTGAATCCAAATACGATTTGCTGTTAAAAGATCTTCAACTTCATCAATACGACGAGCATATCCTTCACACCATTTGTGTACATCTTCCATAAAACCAAGTGGTAAATCAAATGCTACACCACCTGGACGAACATACGCAGCATGCATACGAGCACCACTAACACGTTCATAAAATTCCATTATCTAAAATAAATTGACTTTCTTTTCTTTTTTCAAAAATTAAATATTTTCTTATAAAAACCTTTTCACGTTCTTCAAAAAGCCAAAAAAATGGTGTCATAGCTCCAACATCAAGTGCATGGCAACCAACAGCTAATGTATGATTAAGAATACGTGTCATTTCACCCATTAAAGCTAACAATAATATAAATTTAAACAAAATAAAATAAAAAAAGAAATTTCTATACTTCGAATATATTTTGCACGTGGAGGAATGTCAATTCCTAAAAGACGTTCAACAGCTAATGAATAAACTTGTTCATTTGTCATCATTGAGCAGTAATCAAGTCGATCAAAATAAGGTAAAGCCTAAATACAATCATTCGTCTAAATTATTCGAATATTCTTGTTTTTGTTTTCTACTTACTTGAATATATGTTTTATATTCACAAAGTTTTTCTGTTCCACGATGTAAAAGTCCAATATGTGGATCAGCGCGTAACACAGTCTATCAGAAGAAAAAAAACAATAAATATATTATTTTCTTTTAAATAAAATTAAACAAACTTCTCCATCAAGTTCAACAATAAGACGAAGTACACCATGAGCAGCTGGATGTTGTGGACCAAAATTAATTTTAAAATTACGTAATTTACGTTTTGGTGGTGTTTCAACCATTAATTCTATAAAAATAAATAAATATTTAAATATTCAATTCTTTTTCTTTTGTAATATATATATATATAAATCTAACCATTTCGTAAAGGTTTTTCTTTCCATTGTGCATATTCAGGATTTGAATAAAAATAACTTGCTTGTGATAAATAATTTCGATGTTCTTCTTTACCCAAAAACCATGAAATCGAACGTTTTTGTTCACAATTTTTTGATGTTACTGACGGTAGTAAATATGCAATACGAATAGAATTTGATGAACGCAAAATCCATTGAATTGGTTTACCACTTAAAATACCTGCCGACATTCTATGTATTAGAAGAAAATATGATAAAAATAAATGAACAATATTAAACAACCATTAAGAACGTCTTCTTGTCTATTGGTTAGTTTATTTTACCCAATGATTGTTTATGTGATCATTAAGGTTTATTGAATCATTTTTTTTTGTTATTTTGATTAATTTCATCGAAATATTGTTTTATAAATGGAACATGAAGAATTAAATACAACTGAAGAATTCTTTTTACATTCAATAACAAGAGATACATCTGAAAGTACAACATTTTTTCAACGTTTTATACCTCGACAAACAATTACGTATATTCAGTATTGTTTACTACGTATACCACTTTTACTTGTATTTGATTATTTATTTACTCAACAGTTTTCATCATTAATTGAATATTATTTACAATATTTAATTGCAATAATTGATCAAGAAAATGAAATATTATTTAAACCAATGAGCTATATATTGAATGGTTCTTTTTTTCAATTCTTGGTATATATGAATTTGACCCTTTCGATACCGGTTTTAGGTAAAAATTTAATTTATTAAATAAAATAAAATTTTTATTTGTTTATAGGTCTTATATTATTACTTGTTTTATTATTATGTTCTGATCAACGTCTTGTGATTTTTTATAGTTACACTACATCATTACTTGTTATTTATTTTTATTATGGGATGAATCGTCTAACGAATATTCAACTCAATACAATTCTTCTTCAATTTATACTTTCATATAGTTATATTCAAATGTTAAAAGTACGTTCTCATGTTTCTACGCATGAAATTCAATCACGTTTATGTTATTTTGCACCATTTATATATCTTATAATACGTTGTTTATTACCAGTAAAATATAGTGTGTATATATTAAATACATATTATTTTTTCTGGATGTTGATACATCTATCTGAATTATTTATTTGTCAACGAAATATATTTATATATTTAACAAGATTTAACTTTATACATGAATTCTTAAATATATATGAACATTTTAGTTTACAAATATTATTAAATTATTTACAAGAACATATACATATTGCTAGATTATTAAAAATTTTTTGGTTAACTAAAATTCTTGTTTTACCATTAGGTATACGAGCAATATATACACATCCATTTTTGACAAATACAACAATGCAAAATAATACAATAGATATGAATTATAATGAAACATTAATAAAAACAATTTATTTTACAACATTATTTTATGGAACAGAAACTGTATTTACGTAAAAGATTTTATTTTTTTTTTGAATAATTATTTATATTAATAAAATGAAATTCTTTTTTTTTATTTTAGTTTAATTAGTTTTGCTTGTCTTATTTCACATGGTATGAAAATAATATCTCATCGTTTATTTCGTCTTTTACATCTATGGACTGAAGATGTTGAACAAATAGGTACTGTTATTGGTGTAATGTTTTTTCTTTTACTTTTTCAATCAAATTTAACTCGACTTGATCTTAATCGACGACATGTTCCACTATTAAAAGCATTTAGTTTACTTCTTGTTGCATTATTTCATTTTCTTCATACAATTCTTGAACCACAGTTACTTAAAGTAGCTATGCAAACAATGACAACGAAAATAGCATTTGAACAATTGGATGAAAATCAAGATGAAAATAATCAAAATAAGTAATTTAATAATTCGTAAAAAAAACCAAAATATAAGTTATTTTCAAGATAGTAAAATAAAATTATCATATTTTAGTGCTACTGAAAGGTCATTTTGACTATATTTAGAATGGCGTAATACCCTTTAATGAAAAATAATCATGAACGTTAGATTAAACCATTTAATACGATAGTGCATAATCTTCATATTCATTAGTTAGCACATTTTTGTCTCTTTTATCGACAACTACTAATAATTATCAATTAGTATAGATTAAACTTTATTTTAATATCTAATCAAAAAGAAATTTTATCAGTTGAAAAAACATAATAGACGTATTATTATTTCATCTTTATACTTTTTAGACCGCCAAGTTATGTTTTTCAAAAAATTCTTGCTTCATTTCATCATCGACATGTTTATACTTGTTCAACAATTTTATTTTTAATCATTTTTTATACAATTTTTCTTTGGCGTATAACAACATTTTCAACATGGCTTTTAGCTGTAACAGCATTTTCATTGGAATTAATTGTACGTTTACTTGCATCATTAGCTCAATATACACTTTATGTTTATGATGCACATAATTGTTTATCACATGTTGATTTATTTGATGAATATATATTTCGTATAAAAGCAGTAACATCATGTTTTGAATTTATTCTTGGAGTTTTTCTTCTTTTTAATGGTTTTTATATATTATGTTTTGAAGCACGTGGTGTATTGCGTGCATTTATGCTTGCTATACATGCACATTTAAATATAGTAAAAAATATAGGTCGTGGTTGGAAAGTACTTCGTAATCGTAAATATGCATGGGATAATGTTAATCGATTACCATTAGCTACAGAAGAACAAATAGAAAATTATAATGATATATGTTCAATATGTCATAATATATTAACAAGTGGTAATACATGTATAACACCATGTTTACATTTATTTCATCAAAAATGTTTACAAAAAGCATTTTATGCAACGCAAAATTGTGCATTATGTTCACGTCCAATATTTTTTGAACACTCCAATCATCAAGAATAATTAAATACAAAGAAAAATTTAATTAATTTTTTTTTCTGTGATGTAATAAAAAAATAACAATAAAGAGTTTATTTATTTTTATTTCTGTTAGAAAAAAGCATGGGATAAATTTGTTTTTTTTAGATATTATTTTAGATTATGAAATAGATTATGGAAACATCAATAAATGTATGTTATAATGATGAAAGTTTAGAATTCTTTATTATTATTATTATTATTATTGTTTAATATAGACACGTCCATCGAAATCAGCAATTATACCACCTTGTTTTTGGACTAATGCTGATGTATTACAATGGATGAAAACTGGTTTACCAGAATTATTTAATAAATATGCAGGTTATTTTAAAGAACATGGAATTCGAGGTAATAAAATCATAAAAAAAACATTTTTTCTATTAAAGTTAATATTTTATTAATAAGAATTTATATTCATTATTAGGAAGAACATTATTTTTATTAAATGATAATCTTCTTCTTGAAATGGGTATTCGTGATTCACAAGATCGGTAAAATATTAATAATAATAAATATAAAGATTTATTTTTTAAATGTTTTTTTTTTGTATTCAGAGCACAATTTCGTATTGAAATAGCGAAATTAAAAATCAAATCTGATTTACTTACATTAAAAACTACCCATCATAAAGGTAGATATGTAGTGACGATCAAAACTCATCATATATCTAGCAAATGATCTTATTTCTTTAACAGTGATATATCTGTTATAGTAAGCTAAAAATGAACTTTTTTTGATTTGGTTCAAAGTTTATCTTACCGTTTACCAGAAATGACTATCATGATGCAACAGCAGAAGGTTTTAAAAATTCATCACACCAATGGCTGCATTTTTCGGAAGACATTAAAAACTGCATGCTTTTGATAGAATGCCAGTATTCACGTATAAACCATACGAGGCTAGTTGAATTCGATTGTCTAATATCAATATTTATCAACAAATGCAGTCATAACAGTAAAATTCAAAACATACTTTTTGAAAATATACGAAAATTATACATGTAAAAATTTACTGTTTCATGCCTGTAAACGAACATATGTATGTAAAAAAGTTTTAAAGTAATTTCATTGGCTTTTTTCTTTAAAACGCCTTTGGAATGATTTTGTCATTCGAAATCATAAAATGGTTAATCTCCACATGTATAATTTTCATATAGAATGTACAATCAATATTCAGCCAAATTAAAAACGGATCATTTTACTATTTTTTTAGTTTGGTAAATTAAATGTATGACCCAGAGAAGATGAAACTTTTAGTAATTAAACTATGACAATCAAAGTATATTTTCAAAAAATCGTAGGTCTATATCTTGAGATATTAAAGGAGCAAAATCATTTGTTAAGGATATGTTTAATTCTGAGTATCACTATGTATAGATTATTTTTATTTTAATTCTATTTCTAATTTCTTTCTTATTTCTTAGGTAACATTCGATTTTTAGAAGAAAATCCAATTAGTGAATCATCTCAAAGTGAAAATATTTAAATCAATTTTATTTTTGTTTGTAATATTTACTAATATTTGTATAGAT
This sequence comes from Macrotrachela quadricornifera, assembly GCA_022393335.1. Classification (NCBI taxonomy): domain Eukaryota; kingdom Metazoa; phylum Rotifera; class Eurotatoria; order Philodinida; family Philodinidae; genus Macrotrachela; species Macrotrachela quadricornifera. Next base: position 329,511 of record JAJEKB010000358.1, on the reverse strand, counting down.
TTTTTTTCTTTATTGTGCTTTCGTTATGTAATATAATTAATCAACAGTGAATAATTCAATATCAAAAATAAAATCTTATATGTCATTTCTACGTTTAAATATATATCATAGACTTTTGTAAGAATAGAAATATGGACAGAAAAGATGAAAGAAAAACAATACATTTCCTATTCTTAGTAAGATATATTTATATATTTAATGTAGAAGATATTTTCCTTTTGACAAATACACAATAACAATCCGTTTATCATAGAAACTATATTCATGAGAAAAATAAACAATTAGTGACCTTCTTTAAGATTCTTGATAAAGATTATATTATTTCAGTTATACTTCATTGATAATATAAATGTTGCATAGAAGATATGCATTTTTTATCTAATGTATAACTTGTTATGTTGAATACTTTTAGATAAGAAATAATATTCTGAATTCTGTTATTCTTATTTTTAGATTTCATATGTTGCGAAAAAAATCTTGTTTGAATGAAACAAATGTTTTGCTTTAAAATGGTAAAATTTATTTTCGGTTTTTTTAATTTCATTAAATATAAAATCTATTTAGGGTCATGGTGTTTCATCTGATGCAACTGGTCATACAGTAGTTGAGCCAAATTCAAATGAACATTATCTTGGTCTTGTAAATGTATGTATAAAGAAAAAAAGAAAAAAAAAAAAACAAGAATTTTTATTTATTTAGTTTGGTAATACGTGCTATTGTAATTCGGTGCTTCAAGCTCTTTATTTTTGTAAACCATTTCGCGAACGTGTTTTAAATTATCGTTTAATACAAAAGAATAAAAAAGAAAATTTATTAACATGTTTAGCAGATTTATTTCATATGATTGCATCGGGTAAACGTCGAACAGGTGCATTACAACCAAAAAAATTTATAAATAAATTACGAAAAGAAAATAGTAAATTTAAATAATAGAATATTTATATAAAAAATTTTTTCTTTTTTTTCTTTTCAAGGCACATTTGATAATGATATGCAACAAGATGCACATGAATTTCTCAATCATTTATTAAATACTTGTGCAGATATTCTTCTTGGTTTGTAGATGATTTGTTTTTCTCTTCATTCTTTTTTTCTATATATATATTTATATTTATTTTAGCTGAAAAAAAAGAAGAAAAAGATAAACATGATAAACAACGAAATAAATCAAATAATAATCATACACAATTAAATGGTGATGGACAATATAATCGAACGAATATTAATGGTGACATAACTAATATTAATATATTAATAGAAGATACTTGGATACATGAACTTTTTCAAGGAACACTTGTATCAACAACAAAATGTCTTAATTGTGAAACGGTATTAAAATCATAATATTCAATTCCTTGAAAAACAAAACTATAGTTAAAAAAGATAATAAGGATACGAGTAATGAGATATTTTAAATTTGTTTCAATGAAGAACAAAAATTTGAAAAAGATTATTTATTTAAATGATTAATAATCTCATGTTTTGATACTAGGAAATTTTAAAAAAATATTTTTTTTTAGATTATTGACAATGGAATATTTGTGAAAAAATCTTAGCTTTTTCGATGCTTAGCAGTATAGAAACAGAAATAAGATTTAGTGAGTTTTGTAATTTTTGAAAATACTAAGTTAAAAAATGCATGATTTGATCAAAATGGCTTCAGAAATGGGCTAGGCAAGATCCAGGGTCAGCATTAAAAACTACATCGAATCAAGTATGTTTTAGAAAGAATTTTTGCCTATAGAAATAGGCTCCTGGTAAGCTAAGGATAATGTTGTAGACAAAAATTTTGCTGGGAGCAACTAGTGACATATTTTTCCATAAATCATATTTGAACCGACATAGGTTTTCCATTAATTTGGATACCTCTGTTTGGCTATGTCTTTGAAATGAAATAGAATAAGAAAAATAATAATCAAAATTAATTTTACGATCATCATACTTTGTCTAGATCATTTTTGAAGTTATTTTGACCAAGTCATATAATTTTTAATTTAGTATTTTTCAAAAGGCTTTTCCCAAGAATTTCAAAGGCTACAAAACTCACCAAATTGCTATTTTTACTTCAACATTACTGATCATAACAAAATCATATTTTTTTGTTTTCAATGACGTAAAAAAATGCTTCACTGAATTTTTTCAATATTAAAACAGGATATACTAAATTATTTGAATAAACATTCTTCTTCAATTTGCTTTTTTAACACTTGATTGAAATAAATATAAGAAAAATATTTTAACTCATTTACTGCTTCACTACTTTCATTTTTATCAAATGACATTTAAGATTAAATTCAAAAATGTTATATTACTAGTATTCCTTTTTAATATAATGATAACAAAATCTTGCATGTCGTCTTAATACATTGTTCTTTTTGTTTTGTCATCAGTCATTGAGTTGAATATCCTGTTTTGCAACTACTTAATTTTGACGAAATTATTTATGATTTATAGAAAAAGACAATACTAATGATATATTTATTTTAATCTTGTTTGATAGAATATATAAACATTTTAAGAAGAAAAAATAAATGATTTTTATTTCATATAATAAAACAAACGACAAGTGTAAAAAGTTTTAATTCAATTAAAATTTTTATAATCATTTAATAAATTAGTTTACTTTAATATTCTTTATAAAGTAATATATTGTTAATCTCTAGATAAAAATTGATTATTGTTTTTAAAATTAAATTATTTTATTATTTAGGTTAGCAGTAAAGATGAAAATTTTCTTGATTTATCAATTGATGTTGAAGAAAATACTTCAATAACAACATGTTTAAGAGTATTTAGTAATGTTGAAACATTATCAGGTGAATCAAAATATTTTTGCGAAACATGTTCTAGTAAACAAGAAGCAACAAAAAGGTACAAAAAAAAATCACAAACTTTTAAATATACTAATATGGATTTTTTTTGTACTATTTTAGAATGCGTATTAAAAAATTACCACGTATATTAGCACTTCATTTAAAACGTTTTAAATATTTTGAAGTATTTAAACAATATAAAAAATTATCTTATCGTGTAGTCTTTCCATTTGAACTTCGATTACTTAATACAGTAAAAAAAATTATTTTTTTTTTGTTTTTATTTGAAAATTTCTTTTGTATTTTTAGTCAGAAGATTGTACAAATAATGATCGTATTTACGATCTAGTTTCTCTTGTTGTTCATTGTGGTATTGGACCAAATCGCGGTCATTATATAGCTGTTGTTAAACGAGATGGTTCTTGGCTTGTTTTTGATGATGAAACTGTCGATGTAAGCAATCAATTTTATTTATTTATAGATAAAAAAAAATAGTGTTTTAATCTTCAAAAGTTGTTTAACTGCAAAATAATCATTAGAAAAAAGTAGAGCATTTTTTTAATCATTAAATTGTTCAAGACATGAGGTAATTCAAATGCAGCCGAATGTTTCAATAATAAAATGCAGGTTTTTTCTAATGATATTTGATGGAAATAAACTCGATAATTTATTTACTTTCATTCATATAACAAATATTATTCAAACATGTTCATTATGATTTATTATAGTCTAAATATAAAATCATTCAAAATTTTCCTATTTTTATATATAATAAATTTTGTAAACAAAATATTCATTTATTGTTCGATGATCATTTTGCAGTTAGAAAATTGAGTAATAGAAAAACAAAAAACAAGCACTTACTTAATTTATATTATGTTTCATTTTTTTTTTATTAATAGCGACTTGATCCGTCCAATTTTGAAGAATTCTATGGTGTTTCTCATGATCTTGGTCGTCAATCTGAAACTAGTTATATTTTATTCTACGAAAGTCGGGATGTTTAACAGGAAATATATTAAGAAAAGTTTTAGGTCTCATGTGGCAATCAAGAAAGTCATTAGTTTTTTTTTTCTGATGATGATTTTGCAAAAGCAAATATATAATTTGGTATACGAAAAAAAAAATAAAGACAGATATGTGTGTTATATATGAATTAATAACAAGAAGAAAATGTTTTTTTTTTATTTCTTATTATTTCAATCTTATGTATTTTCAGTACGTGTGTGTGAAAAATTATATTCTTTGCTTCTTGTGTATATGTTTTATTGATTTTTTTTCTTCTTTTTCATGCATAAAAACAAACAAAAGAGATATATATATATAAACTGAATTAAATAGCCAATTAATTGACATTAGATTAAATATGCAAAATCAATTCAAGACGAAATAATAATAAGTAATTATTATTTATATTTATGATTATACTGACTTATATTTTTTTTTGCTTAACTCAAGATATAAGAATGATAATTGTAGGTTGATAGCATCTGATGCCAGATAGATATATGAGAATATAAGAAAGAAATGGGTTAGTGATCGGATATAAAAAAAAGAGAAGAAAATAACTGTTCTTAATACATGGTATATTTTTGTGCTTTTATGTCATGAAAATATTGGAAGGAAAAAAAATGTATCAAGGGAAAATGTTGCCGATTCATTATCGATCATAACGCTAAAATTGACAAAAGGGCGACTATAAAAACAAATAAATATATATATATATATAAATATATATATATAATTATTGTTCTTGAATTTTTATCGAAACGACTACTTGAGTTTATGACGGCAATGTTCCATGCATATAAACTAATAAATCTAATGTCAGTAAGTCCAGAATTTTTCGAATGAGATTGAATATTATTAAAAAGATTTAATTTCATATAAATAAATATTCTATGATATCATTAATCAATATATAAGAAATTAAATAATTTTTTTTTCATTTTTCAATTGAAAAAATGACATTTTCTTTTTAATTACTACTGAAAATTCCTGTAGGATAATATCTGTCACATTAATGTATCATCTTAGTAGCACTAGACATTATCATCTTATTAATATAATACATAATATAAAATTAGAGATCATGCATTCTAGTTCTATGATCCATATACTTATTTCTTTTACCTATGATTATAAAAGATAAAAGTGCGGTAATGAAGAAAAAGATTTTTTTTAAATAGAAAAAAAAAAAAAGAAACTCTATATAATATACTATTAGAAAATAAACAACTAGAAATCAGTACGAAGAGAAAAAAAAATATGCCAATTGATGTGTTTTTTTTCTTGACAGCATTAATTGATAAAAATTAGTGAGTAAAATCTTATGTCCTTTTAGATTACTTTGATGTTTACTCGCCAGATTTTTCTTGTCATTATCATTTTCTATTTCTCTGCCGAAGTTTTTCTTTTTTTTTCTATGTAGACACATGAAAAGAGAAGAAAAAAAAATATCATTCTCGTATATATATATATATATATATATATAAATATGGTTTCCTCTTTTTTAGTATAAAATCTTATTTATTCATGAAAATGACTAATGATAGCAATTGTTTTATAAATAATTCGAATATTTGTATAAATAACTCAACAATTATTGAAAATAATTTTTTTATAACAATTTTTTCTATACTTTTAATTATTGTTATGTTCATTGGTGTTGTGGGAAATTTACTTGTTATTTATGTTGTACTTAATTATGGTCGCTTAAAAACTGTAACAAATACATATTTATTACATTTAGCAATATCAGATCTTGTATTTTTAAGTGGTATACCTTTTTTTGTTTCATCACTTATAACACATGGATGGATATTTGGTGGTTTTGTATGTAAATTATTTTTTCTTACACAAGGTGTTAATCAATATACATCAATTATTATTTTAGCTTTATTATCATTTGATAGATATTTAGCTGTATGTCATTCAGCTAAATCTGTAATATGGCGTTCACGTGTTAATCCAAATTTATTATTAATATTAACATGGATACTATCATTTATATTAATGTTACCAATAATAATATTTACAACAATTCATTTAAATGATTTTGGAAAAGTTTCATGTATTATAAATTTTCCATCATTAGATAAATCACGTTTACTTTATTTTATATTTGTTGCATATACATCAACAATAACATTTGTTTTACCACTTAGTTTAATGACATATTTTTATATAAAAATTGTTCGTCGTTTAAAACATAAAGTTTCCCAACAACATCGTCGGTCTCGTACATCAATACGTACAAGACGAAAAGTATCTGTTTTAGTTTTAGCTGTTATAAGTGTACATATTTTTTGTTGTTCACCATATTGGGCATTTCAAGTTATAACAACAAGTGAATTATTACCACAAACAAGTCCTATACTTGTACCAACATCAAGTATAACACAATTTCTTTTATTTGTTAATTCATCAACAAATCCTATTGTATATGCATTTCTTAGTGAAATATTTCGTTTAAGTTTTAAACGTGTTTTTTATTGTTGTTTATCGACAAATGATAATCAATATTTACATGAAAAAACAATTATTAAAAGAAATTTGCCATTATCAACAAATAAAAATAATTCATATTGTACAGAAAAACAAAAAATACCAATGAAAAAAGTTTCATTAAATGATAATAATAGTGTATCAATAACAAATTTAAATAATCAACGTTTATCACTTTCAGCAAAACAAACAAAATTAAATTTAACTAATGGAGAAAGTCGTCATTCATCATTAGCACCAACTGTTTCAATATTTAGTTCTGAAGCATCATTTGTTTCAGATATATAAATTATTATTTTATCTTCTTTTCTTGTTGTTCATTATGAATGTTGTTTTTTTTTGTTTTATTGTTTATAATATCATTTTTTTGCACTTAGATGAATAAAAGAACAATGAATATTAAAGAAGTTTTTCTATTATTATTTTTTTTCTGTGATGACATATTGTTTTAATTACAGATTAAGAATGATATAAAGTCTGTTCAAACAACTAATAATTATCTAAACATTTCTTAAAATTATTTTTTGTCATGTTATTATTATTGATATAATTATATTATAACTTAGGGTTTTGTTTTAAATTCTTCAAGACGATAATATATATATGGATTAATAGAATATAAATCTATTTTCATGCCAAAGTATGATGATAAATATTCTTTAACATCATCGATGTCTGAAATATAAAGTCAAATTCTCAATAACTGATAATTATTAGTAGACATGGATTTAATGTTGATGATCAACTAGTCTAGATAAATTTAGTATGAATATAGATTTTAGATCAATCGGTAAATTAAGGTCCTAATTAAATATTTGACAAACTTTAATCAATTAAGTGATTGGAGCGATGAAACTGATATTAAATCAATTGGTTCAATCTATTCAGATTGATTCTGAAATTAATTAACAAAGTTTGAGATTTATTCTATCTCAAATCATTGATACTATAATGATATATCTATATAAAGTAAGTTTTTTTTATAGCTATTAAAACCTAGAACAAGTTCAGAATAATTTAAAAATAGTAATTTTTTCTCTAATAATAAATTTTTGCATGCTATTTCTTTTCACTTTAATGAATTAAATCATAGAATATTTTAATGTAAATGGATTAATTATAATTGACTAACATACACATCAGAAATAAAAATTGATAGACTGAAAATAATACAAGAATATAATGAAACATTAAATACCTATTTTTTGTAACTTATAATAAGAACTTTTTGGAGAATATATTCAAGACAATAATTTTTTTTATATGAATATTTTATCAAAAATTTCGATCTGTTGCCTTATAAGAAATTTTAATGAATTGATCTTTTAGTTAAATATTTCTTCAACAAATCTTAATTGTATAAAAGTCTCATCAAAGATATAGAAACTAGTTAATCTTACTTCTATTAAAGATTTATATATGAATGTATTTAGTTATTGAATATATGGAAATGATATTTATTTTCTACCTTTACAATATCTAAAATACTGAAGAAGATCAAGAATGACTATCTTTATTAAAAGAATTTTTTAAATTAATATAACTATTGAGAATGTTTCATATTCAGCCAATAAATATTTGACTTAAGTAATTAAGTTCTATTGAGAAAAAAAACAGAAAACATAGAAAATGATGTCAACCAGAGTTTTATGTCATTTTTTTCATTTTCTAAATTTTCTAATCGACACATAAGTCAAACAAATTCTTCATTTAATTAATTTTTCTGTTGAAATATATTAAAAATATAAACATACATCATTTTTTATTATTATTATTCATTTAATTAAAAATATTGTCTAGGGAAATGAATGTTATTTAACAATGCGTTCAAAAAGAAAATTTACTGTCCCTTATTCTATATATATATATATATTAATTAATAGATTCGCTTTGTGATTTTTTTCAATGTAATCCCATATCATAAAATTAAGTACATTATCTTTGTAGACATACATCTCAGTTGACATGAGAATTCAGTCGAGTTTGAAATGACTGAAATATTTGAAAAAAATTTATATAATTAAAAAATATTTTTATTATGGATACAACTTAATAAACTATTTCAAATAGTTGATTTTGTCACGTGTTCACAAAAATTTCGTAGTAAAAACTAATTTATAACAAATTGAAAATAATTTTATATTTTCTCCTTCTTTTCTTACTTCCTACTCCATACAATATCATAGAAAGTTGATTACAAATGCAACGTTGTTTAAAACAGATCAGAAACAATTAGATTGTAATAAAAACTGTTCTGAAACAGAATGAGAATAAATCTACAATCCTAATCATTAATACGTGCTTTGGAATAAACACAATCGCAACTTTAACGGTCTACATTTGTTAAACTAGAGTAGATTTCAATAGAAGAACATTAGTGAGTAAAGATAAAGAGAAAGCTGTCAATTGTTAGTAGATATTCTTCTCATTTTAACGGCAAATCATGAACGATACCCTATTAATCAACAGTACGAATGATTATTCATTACAGACATTTCTGTTGAATCAACAATTTATTCAAGAGATTTGATACAATATTAACGAAAAAATAAATCAAATTAAATTTGAATTTATATATTCAGTAAGTATGTAAGAAAAGTTACAAATGGATTCGAGTATTTTTTTGCTTATATTCGCTTCTAAATGTGCGCTACCCTTCCACTTATTTGTAGTGGCCTAGAATTCAATTTTCTACTAAATATTCTTCGATACATCAATTTGATTCGAATTCTATTCTTGCTCATACAAAGATATACCTTGACGGAACAAGTAATAAGAATTGTACGTGTAGCTGAAAGCTTTATGACGAGTTTTATCCATTAAACAATAAATTAAATCTTAACAAGTAGGAGCATATGATAGCGAGATACACTGATAAAAGAGATCTTAAAATCCAGTATTTCAATCAAAAATCTTATTCTTTGTTTTATAATTTCCAACGAAAAAAATGCCAATCGATAGAGAACAAAACTTCTCGGGACAGCACAAGGTCAGGAGTGAATGTAAGCAAGATACAATTGAATCTTCTACTAATTTTTCTTGCGCATAATAAATTTTATTAAATTCGAACTGATGCGTAATTAGAGTTCAACCCATTGATTGAAATCTAGCATAATAATATCAAGAAATATAATAAATAATGAAATAATAATTATCGGTTTTCATAATTCAGGTACTCCATACATTTTGTCAAGATATTGTAGCCAAGACATAAGTAATAGACCGATTTGAACAATAACTACATATTTAAATATGACACATAATTTTCATCTTATTGATGAAGACTGTGGTATAACAAATAAGCGCAAGATATTGTAGAAAACAAAATCTATAAAATCAAGTCGATTACTTTTTTTCTACTCTTCGACTTCTTTAATATAATCTACCCCCAGAGTAGGGGTTTTGCTCTTCATAAATTTGCAAACTGTTGATGGTGAGACTACTTTCTAACTTCGGCAGTGATTTTGAACTTTATATCTGAATTCTACATAAGCAGATAAATCATGAATGCATAGAGATTTATAAAACTGAGAGTGGAAACCTGTCTATTTCCACACATTTCATCTAGATGTTGGGAGGCGCATGTCTTATTTGATGAAGAAAGATAAATTTCTACCTAATTTTCAATTGATTAATTTATTTTATTAGATAGGATGTGGCTTTTTTAATATTCGCTCGAAATAGAACATGTTTGAAAAGTAGAAATAACATAGTATAAATGAGAAATAAATAAATGTTCTCATCTACCGTGAAAGATTAGCAAACACAACATTATAAAAGAAAACTAATTAAGATAAAATGTATAAATATGACCAATATGTACTATATTCCTTTTCTTATGCAGGGCGTCCTGTCCTACCCTGTCGTACTCTGTGCTTCAGGTCAGGATAGGGTAGAATACCACAAAAAAATGTGCCCTATGTACACTTCTGATGAGAAGCAGTAACAGTATTGTCACGTATTATTTTATTAACTTTTCTGATGATCTTTCGGGTATGTCAAAATGTTGGCAACAATTTTTATTTTGCTTGCCTCTCGGTTGAAGTAGATGATAAAATCTTGAATATCTTTCAAAAGATGCATCATGAAACAAGCTACAAAAATTGTAAAGACAAATCTCTATTGACTTATGTTAATGATTTCTGTCATAGTCAAAATGAAAAATCTAGAGGATAATAATACTCTGACCATATTGTGCATAATCAAAAAGACTTGGCAGATTTGTTTTATTTTCCAATAGAATTTTGTTTATACAGCTTTTGAAGAGTTGTCAATGGCACATCTTTTGTAGACAAAATCAAAATTTTATATTTTCTCAAGTTGACATATATGCAAAACTAAAAGGTGTTCTAAACGTTTACTATTATGCACAATATGCTGAGTAAAAACACTGTCATATAGATTTTTGTAGAGTTTTTTACGGCGCATCTGTTTAAAAAAAATGAAAGATTTTATTGCCTATCTAAATTGAGATATAAACATTTTGACACACCAGAAATATACAAAAATTGAAAAATAGTAAGAATTATACACCTTCGACTTTGTAGTTATGTAATACTTGATATATACTATAACCTGCCCAAATTTTAAGACGTTTGTTTTTGTTGAACGTGAGAGCAATACATTACAAAATTGTAAAAGAACTTATGAAACACTGTTTATTGATAGCTTCGATCCTTCGATTAAAATACATCTATCTTACTTACAGCATAGAAAGTATTTATCTGATCAAAAAAGAACAACGAAAAATCTAATGATTAAAATTGTAGATTTATTCTCATTCTGTTTTAGAACAGCTTTTATTACAATCTAATGCATATAATTTGTTCAGAGCAGATAGTTGGAAGACAAATAGAGATTATGGAAGTTGTTTTTGATCTGTTTTAAACAACATAGCATTTATAATCAACTTTCTATGATATTGTATAGGGTAGAAAGTAAGAAAAGAAGGAGAAAATATAAAATTATTTTCAATTTGTTATAAATTAGTTTTTACTACGAAACTTTTGCGAACACGTGACAAAATCAATTATTTGAAATTGTTTATCAAGTTGTATCCATAATAAAAATATTTTTTAATTATATCTATTTTTTTCAAATATTTCGGTTATTTCGAACTCGACTGAATTCTGATGTCAACTATGACATACAACATATATTTGTTTTCATAATGTTCGTACCATTTATAGAGAAATAAGCTCAATAAAAGAAAAAGAAACTAAACAAATACATGCATAAATATTTTTTATCTGTAGATATATGTAAGAAACCTTGTCTACAAGAACAACTATATTTAACATCATGAAATTGTTTACAGAACATGTCAAAAAAAATAAAAGAAAATGTGTGGTACTCAACCCGCAGGCCAAAATAAATAGTGTATATATATATATATATATGTAATGATGTCTATATTAATTTTGAAGGAGAATAAGAAAAAAGCAAGCTCTTGAAAACAACAAACTTGTATAAATTATCTATATATATTGTTTATGTCAATCAAAAACTCGTTTAGTTTCCTATTTATTTATTATTTTCATTATGTATCGTTTTTCTTTGTGTTTTGTTTTTCAAGAAATTCAAAATCATATTTTTAGCAAATCTATATATCACATATACAGATTCATTGATTCGAGCTTGTTGAAAGAATAAAACGAAAATTATTATTCATTTTTTTTCCACTATTTAAATTGCATCGTTTTGTCTTGCAACAAACCCGATCAAATCCATATATTATTACACAAAAAAGTCCCACACACAAATTTTGAATATGTTGAATGGATTATTTAATTACAAGCTATCTTTTCATACAGCAAATGATATTGATATATTCTTTATTCGTTTAACAGTCGATAAAAAAATCGTCCATATCATCACCGGGCATAAAAGTTGATAATGGATTTGAATAATTATTATTTTGAGTTTGTATAGGAGATGATGAGTCAGAAAATAATTCGTCAAAATTAAGATCAGATACTGGTTGAAATGTTGTTGATGTTGAAGAATTATTTGGGATAAAAGTCGATATTTGATGATTTTGTGAATTCAATAATACTGATGTAGTAGGACAAAATTTTTCGTGAGTTAGAATTCGCGTTTCTAAATGAAGTTTATGATGTTGAAGCTTTTGTACATCATAAATCAATTTTTGTTCTTGTTTTTCTAGTACATCTATTTGACTTTGTAAGTCTTGTTCAACATTTAATCGACTTATACGTACACGTTCAGCTGCAGCACGATTACGTGCTCGTCTTAAATCACGTTTTTGTTCTTCTTCTGGACTTAACATTTCGTATTTTGATCGACGGCCAGTAGCTAATGTTGGTGCTGGTCTTTTACGTGGTTTTACTTTAATAGGACCAAATTCAATAATATCATTATCATCATAGGATGTGACACTATTTTCTGATGAACTTATAGGATATGTTGCTATATCCGGTGGAAATTCTTCACGTTTAATAATCGGAATATTTGATGTAGAATTTTGACTCTCTAAATGTGTTTTGTTCATACACATACTTAATTGATTGATTAATGATGAATCTGATCGCATACGATGATGTTGCTGTCAGTATCTTCATTGCAACGTCTTTTATAGAAATTCGCCGAGAAAATTTTTCGTTCTGTAGATACTACGTCTTTGTAAAGAGAAACGCGTTAAGAGCCATGCTTTATCGGAAAAAGTATTATTCACGTCCAATGACACATGTTTGTTTTTTT
>JAJEKB010000358.1:278158-292131 GCA_022393335.1 Macrotrachela quadricornifera | reverse complement strand
GTAAAGACAAGTACACAACAAGAGAGCTATTTTGAGAATCTTTTGCTATTAGAATTCACCATCGATATAAAAAGGGTGACAGTGAGACAGATGTTGTTGTTATTGCTGATGCCTATCATGCTGATAGATCGTATCGGTAAATCATCATATTTGTGCTTAATTGAATATTTTTATTAGAGCTACCGGATTTGTCTTTTTTTTTTCTTTTCTCTATTGTATCATCATTATTATTATCATCATCATAACAGAATAACAAGTGGTAGTTTGGACAAAATTGATGAGAGAAAAAAAATCCAAAATGAAAGAGAGAGAATGCTAGTTGTATTAATGATCTATCGATTACCATCGATATTCATTCATAAATCTTGCTGTTGTCAACACTAACTCAAGGTCATTTCTTACATTTTCTTTCTGTTTTGGATTTTCTTCAGGAAGGATTTAGTAGGTTAGGAGCTGTGTGATAATAAACAACTATTGCCACATGTTTATTTACTTTATACTATGGTACGTAATAGAAGCATATCGAATAGGTTTTATCCTAATATGCTTCGTATCCTTTCACACTATTCAAATGTCATGATAATCATAGTAGGCGTTCCTAATGAAAACATCGAATAAAAGTGTAAGAAACAATAGCTTGATAGACAATCTTTTGTGACCAACAATATTAATAGAAAGAATATAGAAAATGACATTCTTATTTGTATTATCATAAGAATGTATTTAACCGATGTTATTAGATTAAAAAAGTTTTATGATATTGATTTTGATTGTTCAACATTTTGTACAACTTTATCTATAAGAGCGCATTTATGATACCATCAAAAAATCGAAATATTTATCAAAATTCAAATTTTTAGCATATTTTGATGTGTTAATAAAAAGTTAGCCAAATTTTGCTGTCGAGCACTCATGAAGATATCTGGAGCATATGATCGAAATTCATCTCTATAAAGTTGGATTGTTTTACAATGACAAAAGATTAATAAAAGTTTTTATGGAATACATTAAATGATGGAGCATCGAATGCTGAGAAGAATTACGTATATTTTATATTTGTATGAATTCATGCAGAATTATTTGTCAAATATTATATTTCATATCGTTCATTTTTTTGTGTAAAAAAACGTGACAATTTTTTTTTATAATGTATGGACTGCCATTAAGTCATTTTATGAATCCACAGATTGAGTTTGACATGTATTGTGCATATTTTTCTTCTCTACGAAATAGTTTTAAAAAGTTTTCAATCAAGATGAAAAATAACGCACTTTCCTATCATAGTTAGCAACTTTTGATTGTTTTATGATAAAGATCGGATATTTTAAGCAATTTTCATTCCTATAAAATAATTGTATAGCAATATAGATATGTTATTATGAATTAGTATTAAAAACTTCATCAAATCATATATAATCTAGAAGAAATTTTTTCCCATAAAAAATTCATCTGTGAAAAAGACAGCTGGGGAGGATTACAGGTGAATTTGTAATGAAAAAAAATTAAAAAATTGTATGTGATTTGAAGAAAGTTTTAGCATTGATCTCAAATAACATATTTATTTTACTATGCAACTATATATTGTAGAAATGAAGAGTACTAATTAAGAACCATGCAAAAAAAAATAGCTTTAGAGATTTAGAAAAGTTCCGTCTACTATCATTTTTTTCTAAAGAACTATAATAGATTACATAATTTTGTTAATAGAAGTCTATATTTCAAAAACAACGATATTCTGTAAAGTTTAATCAGAAGTTTTCAGGGTCAAGGAATTTGAAACATTAATTCGTTTCTCAAAATTTTCACTTGACTTTCTTTCGGGAAATTATAATGAGATTTGGATTCCACAACCTCGAAAACCTTTTATGGCACTTAGTAACATTATGATTTTTGAAAAATAGCCTTCTGTCGCTGAAATTATGAAGTGTGTTTACACGGTAACTGTTCACAATTACATTCGATTGGGCTGAAATTTTTGTGCACAGATTTGTCTGATCAATATCTCGACCAAGTTCAAAAACGAGAAGGATCCGTCAAAAAATAGCTGAGTTATCGAAAAAATTGTCATTTTTTACCAGATCATCCCTGAGCAAGGCGCAGGGATTTTTTTCTCACAATTATTTAAAATATATCTGAATCGACTCAGTTTTTAACGTTGATTCCGAATATGCTATTAGTTTTGAATCAAATCGTTGTTTTTTAAGTGAAAGTTGTCTAAACAGAGTCTCAAAATGCAAAAAACCTTTATCCTGAGACGAATATGCCTAAATATGTCTCAGGTGACTAGTGGTTTTGGAGTGTTCCAGATGCATAGTTTCGTTGCTACTAAAAAGAGTTATCAAAAGGAAAAAATCCGAATTCGATAGCTATTAATATTGGTGGATTATTATGAAAGTACTGATGCCTCTGCGCATCATATATCTATCATAGATCCATGAGGTTCCCTATGACCATAATTTCGCTAGATACAAGCCCAAATCCATTCTGAAATAATTCTTCCTACCCAGTTTTTTAAGCTGAACACGAATCTGAACTCGATTTCTGTGATTTTTAAAGATATTCAATTACTGTGGAAATTGAGTCAATGATCACCAGATAGGGCTGACTACAGTGTCATCCATGCTAACTTGGCTCCCCAGCTTTTTTATTCTTACAATTTAATGGCAAAAGATTTGTCCTGATGAGATCTATGTCTTCTAGAAAAATAAGCCTAAGATTTCGTGCAGCACGTGAGAAAAATTCAAAATACCACCTCTCACAGTGTAACATTGCTTCAGATTTACGCAGCTTTTGACTTTTAGCATTTCTTTTATTTCATAACTTCCTCACTTATTTATAAGGAAATGCTTAGAGAGATTCTTCGTTAAATATATTGTTTTTTTTCCAATCTGTAAAAAAGTAAAATTTTGTTGTTAAGGTCGATAACGATACTTAAAAAAGGATCTTTCTAGGTATGTCTTTACCAATATGAACCTTGAATATGTCTCTATCGTTGTTCAAAAAAATCAGCTCATTTGCTCGAGTTACAATGGAAGTATTCAAATTTTTTATCGTAAAGATATTTATAGTTCACCCTATACATCATAACTTAGGTGACTAGAAATGAGAAAAAAACCAAATGATCCAATAATAGAAATTTATCAGAGATTAGCTACTTAAAATTAATTCTTTTCATGAACGTCCATATTCTATGAAAAAAGCCAATATAATAGATTTCTTCCTTTATTTTAATGAAAACAAAAAATTACAATTTCTCGAAGTTAAATAAAAAAATAAATTTCGGCTCATTTCCAATTTTTTTATGTAGCATTCCAACTTAAACGAAATAAAAGTTGATATTTGTAATCAGAATGAAAACATGTATCGAATGACATATATTTCCGTAATTTTCCGACAATATCTTTTTTCGCACTCTACACATCCATAATAACGTTAAACTACGAAAAAGGATTTCCTTCTATAGCTTTTCCTTAAAGTAGTAGCGGCTACTTGTTGCTCTACCAAGATCGCTCCTTCATATGATAAATGTATTTTCTTTTTTTCCTTAGTGAACAAGCTTTGTGGCAATTCGAATTGAAAGAACGGTATGTAAAAGGTATGCAAGATTGTCATTTTGCTTCTATTATACTTCCATTTCTTCTAATATAGTTTCTCTCGAAACGAGTTGCGAATATATGCAATGAAATGTCAATTTATTATTCACGAATAAATGACGAAATAAAAAGCGTTTCTCGACTAGATTGATTAGTAAAAGGAAAAGGGAAGGATGACTTAGTAGAGCTAGCGTCAAGCGGTAAGAATATTTTTAAATCTTTAAAAAGAAAAAGAAAATCCAATAATGTTTTGATTTTAACTTCATTTTCTTATTGACATTAACAAATTAAAAAATCATTATTTTTTGAATAATTATTGATTTTTATATACACGTAAAACTCATAACGAATTAATGATTTGTATACAATTTTAATCTTTTGTGAACAGTAAAATTAATAAAAACACGATAAGAAATGACATTTTTATTTGTACTATCATAAGAATGTATGTATCCAGATGTGAATAATTAAAAAAAATGAAAGGAAAAGAATTTTATAATTTTGATTTTGTTTTTTCAACATTTTGCACAATTTTATCTTTAATTAATTGTTCAATAGTTTTTGTATCATAACCAATCTCGTGTAAAATTTCATTCGTATGTTGACCTGATAATGGTGATGGTCTATCAATTGATGGTAATTTTGATAATGAAAATCTAGGTGCGGGTGTTGGAACAAGATTATCCTTATTTTGACTTGTCGAAACAAAATTTTTTCTTTGTTGATTATGTTCGTATTTATATGCTGAATTCCAATCTAACACTGGTGTACAACAAGCATCTATTTTATTAAATATTTCTGTCCATTCTTTTTGAGTTTTTGTTTTGAATATTTCTTTAAATTTTTCTTTCATTTCATTAATATTCATTTGACTATAATTAGGATCTTTATGATCAAGACCAAGACCAATAAGTAATTGTTTATAAAATTGTGGTTCAAGTGCACCAACAGCCATATAAAGGCCATCGGATGTTTCATATGTATCATAAAAATGAGACCCACCATCAAGAAGATTTTCACCACGTTGATTACCAAACCACACCATAGGTAAATCACGTGAGGTCCACATCCATGAACTAACATAAGCTGATCCTATAGAAATAAATAAATAATTTCATTATTAAAATTAAAATTTATTTTACAAACCTTCAGCAAGAGACAAATCAAGTACTTGTCCATGATCTGTCGTTTGTCGTTCAAATACTGCTGCCATAATCGCATAAGCAGCTAATAAACCACCACCAGCAAAATCTGCTGCTAAATTAATAGGTGCATAGGGTTTTTTATTTGCTCTTCCAAACATAGATAATAAACCACTGATTGATAAATAATTAATATCATGTCCAGCTTGTTTTGATAAAGAACCATCTTGTCCATAACCTGATACACGAGTGTAAACAAGACGTTTATTATCATTTAATAATACATCAGGACCCAAACCAAGCTTTTCCATAACTCCTGGTCGAAATGGTTCGATTAATACATCAGCTGTTGAAGATAAACGTCGAAATACATCAATACCTGCTGATATTTTAAGATCAATCGATATCGATCGTTTGCCTCGTGCAAGCCGATCAAGTCGTGCATTTTGTCGATCATCTGGTCGATCAATGCGTATCACTGAAGCACCATAATCAGCAAGGAGCATACCACAGAATGGAACCGGTGCTAAACCGGATAATTCCAACACTTTAAGACCGCGCAAAGCCATCGCAAGTCTGGAAATACGAAAGAATTGTTAGATAATTAAAATATTCTCCATGAAAATATCAATAATATTAAAATACAAATTTTATAACGAATTTTTCCGTTCATATATTTCATTTATTGATGATTAAAAAAATATTCTTTATGAGCATTCCAATTAAATATTAGTATTCAACTCTTAAATCTCTTTGATTAATTGATAAATTAAATAATTAAACAGCTCGTCTTATGTTTATTCAGCAGAAAAAGAAGGAAATAATAGATACTTAATCTCACTACAAAAAAAAAAAGAAGAGGCGAAAAAATTTTATATTTTAGTATATGTTTGTGCAAGCTATTAATCTACGTATAGATAAAGATATTAAAATATTTAATGCATTGCCCAAAGTGCTTTTAATGCTTTTGTTAAACCCATATCATTGTAATTGAAATAACTATATGAATATAAAAAAATTAAATACAGACAATTAATTAAATAAAAAATGTCTTTTTTTCTCTTACCAAAGACCACCAAAAGCAATAGCTGTCAATGCATATCGAAGAGCATTAGCCAAAGGTAAGGCTTTTCTTGGACAATAATCAATTAATACTGCATCCATTCCTATCATTATAAAATATATTATTTTCCAATAATAATTAAATATCGATAAAACAAACCCCAATGAGCATGAATAGCAAGTGAAGCAGCAAGTAAATAATTCATGAATGCTGAATCATAAACAAATGAACCTGGAATAATAGCAAGCATAGCTACAGCTACTACACGTTCAATTTTCCAATGATCAGATCCAGTTAATACAGCCATGCCGGCCATTGGATGTTGAGATTGTGGTAAGAATGCCGGTTGAATAGCTGTTCCACTAGCAACAGGTATCATTGTTTTCTATTTAAATAAAAAGTTAAAACAAAAAATAAATAAATATGGAAATTTATTTTACTGTTGATGGTCCACCAAGAAAATATGAATTTATCAAAGATGGATGAGCAATACGACTTAATGGTCGAAAACCACGCATAAGTGCAAAACTCATTTTTAATTATTTATAATCTAAAAGAAACAAAAAAAAAAACTTTATTCTTCTTTCTATCATATCTATATATATATATGTATATAAAAAGAAGTTTGACAAATGAATAATTTTCATTTTTTAAATGACCATGTTGCACCTTGATGTCGATCCTAAAATAAATTTATTATCAACAAAAAAAAACAGATTAATTAATATTTTTCATAATACTTTTATGTCAATTCCAAGATATTTCATTTGTAAACGATATTCATCACATTGATCAAGTAAAATTTTTTTCGGATTTACTTCTTTATTTGATAATTGATTACGACTTATATCACGTATATTATTACGAAATTGAACACTCGTTTCAATAACATTTTCTAATAAAATAAGATCGGATGAAGTATTCTATATTTAAAAACACACAAAATAAAATAAAAATTTTTATTTATTAATTAAATAAATTTACTTGATTTTCATATCCAGATATACTCATATCAATACCAAATATTTCAAGCCATGATTGAATAAAATCAATAGCAAGATATAATGCACATGTCGGAGTATTATTTATTCTATCCTACAAAATAAAAAAAAATAATTATTCGAAATTTAATAGCTGTTTTAAAAAAACAAAGAATGTTTATCGTATTTCTTTAGTCCTTGGTATTAATACAATAAAATTTATATGAAGTCATTTCACTATGGAAGACTAGAATTGATCATTTTCTTGAATAATTTAATATGAGCTAGTACAGAGGGAAAATCATTTTTTCATAAAATATTACTAGAAAGTGAGCATGAATTGCTTTTTAACTAATTATCAAATTTAATAAAACTTGTTAGAATAAAGATAATGTTAATTGTGAGTTCATACCAAAAATTAAAATAATTCTTCTGCTATAAACTGATCAAAAATGACTCAAATTATTACCAAGAATGTTCATTTCTTATCTCTAATCAATAAATATAAGGATTACAACAAAGTTAATCATAACCAATTCATATATGTCAATTAACTAAAAAAGAAAGAAATCAGATTTTTTCTTTTCTGACACAAAATGATGAAAACAAAAAAAAATTTAATTTTTTACAAATTCATAATCTATCGAAAACTTTACATAATGTTTTATTATTTCAAATAAATATTTTTCTTTGGATGGATCAATAGAAATAATGAATTAATCATTCAATTGTCATAGCTATATTGACATATATATGTCACTTACCATTAGTATATCATACCTCATTGTCACGTATATCATAATTCATATGAGAATTAATCCAATGAACTAAATCTTGTAGATGACTCATTGCTGATGGTGTATCAAAATTATTTGCTAAAACATCAATGATTTCATCTTGTGTATTTTTTATTCTATTAAAATTAAAGAAAAGGAAATTCTTTTTTTTTTTCGTCTTTGACTAATAATTAAAATTCATTTTTATACCTTGTTATAGTTTCAGCTTCAGATAAAGATGATATATCAACTAAACCTTTTTGACAAGCTTGTATTGCATCAAAGAATGCTTTAAATAATTTATCAACAAATAATGCTTGTTGAAGAGCAGCTGATTCAAATGATCTTTCTAAATATTTAATAATAGATTTTATTATTATATTGATTATTAATTTACGTGAACGATAATCATGCATTAAACAAAATAAACGAAATTGTGTTGATGTATATGTTTTAAGCATATCACGAATAAGTATTGTATTATTTAATGATTTTGACATTTTTTCATCCATTGATTTTGTATTCAATAAACCTATATTAAATTTAAGTAAAAAAAGAACAATTAAAGATAATCCTATATATATATATATATATATTACCTGTATGTAACCAATATTTTGCCCATGTTTTTATTCCATGATATGCTGTTGATTGAAGTATTTCATTAGCATGATGAGGAAAAACAAGATCTAAACCACCAGAATGTATATCAAGATGAGATCCAAATGTTCGACTAAATAGTTATTTTAATTTTAATAATAATAATAGTAATAGTATTATTTATGCCTTTACCTAGCCATAACAGAACATTCAATATGCCAACCTGGTCTTCCATAACCCCATGGTGATTTAAATTTTAATTCATTACTTGATACATCTCGTCCTTTCCATAATGCGAAATCACGATTATCACGTTTTTCATTAATAATATCAGTCTCTAAAGAGGATACACCTTGTTCATTCATACGATGATCTTTATATTCATTTTGCTTTCCATAATAATTCATATCAAAATACACTGAACCTTTATAAGAGAAAAATTTCTTTGTTTTTTTTCGTTTTGTATATATTGCTTTACCTGATGGACATACATAAGCAAATTTATTATCAATTAATTTTTGTATAAAATTAATAATTAGTGGTATATGTTCAGATACACGTGCATATAATGTTGGTGGTTGTACATTAAGTTTTTGCATATCATCAATAAATTCTTGTTCATATTTTTTTGTTATTTCCAAATAATGAACGTTTTCCTATAATTAAATCAATTCTCTTTTATTATAAATAATTAATAAAAAAGTAAAACCTTTTGACTACGTTGAATTATTTTATCATCAATATCTGTTATACCCATCATAAGTACAATATTATAATTAAATACATGTTTAAGTATTCGATGTATTATATCCATTGTAACATATGTACTAGCATGACCTATATGAGAACTATCATAAACAGTTGGACCACATGAATACCTTTATTTTAAAAGAAATTAATTAAAAAGAAAAACGAAATATGATTTTATCTACCAAGATATTGTTCCAGGATATTTTGGTTCGAATTTTTCCATTGATTTATTTGTTGAATTATATATATAAACATCATGTAATTGAGATGATGAATAAGAACGATGATAAAATAATAATGAACGAAAAGAAAATAAGTTTGATCGAAATTTTATCATAATCTTTACAAAATAGTTTGCTAGATGATGTTTTGAATGTGCTTATCTTTTAATGGTTACTTCTAAGCATATTATGTGTTGAGTCTTGTTTTTTGTAAGTGAATCATATATTAAAATTTTTATATATTTAGAATTAAGGTAGTTTAAATAAAATTTCTGTTAAATATTATACTGACTATAGTTTTAGAAAAATTAATAGATGACGCTCTATGATAAGTATTTATGACGGAAGTAGATCAAAATTAACTCTTAAAAAAGATCTTTATATTTGAGTCAAAATTATAATTTTATATATTTTTATATGTACTTAAGTCATCTTTATCAATTATATCGATTGTTTGAATTTGGCTATCCTATTTGGTTCTTTATGATAGAGATGACACTAGTTCATGATATGAATAAAATAGAAACAATAAAAAAGACCGAGATAAAAATATATCATATTATACTTATTAGTAATTTTTTTATGAAATTAAATTTTTAATTGATTAAATTATTAAATGATTCGAACACCTGCATCATCAATAGATTTATTTGGAAATAATGAAATGAGTCATTTATTAATAGATATTAAAAGAAGACAAATACATACAAATAAACTAAACTATTTGCTTATACAGAACTTTCTTATTCGTTTAAGTATATTAACCAATTATATAGTAAATAAGAAAACTCTAATTCATATAAGAAAATTAATAAAAAAGTTCTATCAAATATAAAATTTGATAACAAAGTAGAAACTATTTATTATTTATTAAAAAAAAAAGATTGAGACTTTCAAATGATTCATTTTCATAATGTCATAAAATGTAAGCAAATAACAATCACAAATATTTCATTGAAACTATGATAGTCATTCTATTATAAAAAAATCATTATTTTTTTTATAGATTTGCTGTATTTTTTTTTAATTTTCTGCCGTTTTGCAATTAATAAATACTAAATGATGCTTCCTGATTCACCACAAAATATTGTTGTTGTACGAGCACCATCACCATCTGTTCATTATATTCCTGGTAGTATGATTAGTGATACATCAAATGGAGTATTATTAACATCACATAATCATCAACAAACACCAACACAACAACCAATACAATCATATAGTCAACCTGTATCAGAATCATGGTGTTTAACAAGTGTTAAAGTTATTAAAGTATAAAAAAATATTTTTCTTTTTTTTTCTTTTTTCTTATTTTATTTTTTGTATTTGATAGTTTTCATTTAATTGGACAATAAATAATTTTTCATTTTGTCGTGAAGAAATGGGTGAAGCATTAAAATCTTCACCATTTTCAGCAAATATTAATGATAAACTTAAATGGTGTTTACGTCTTAATCCAAAAGGTCTTGATGAAGAATCAAAAGATTATTTATCACTTTATTTATTACTTGTTACAGCACCAAATAGTAAATGTGAGACACGAGCAAAATTTAAATTTTCAATATTAAATTCTAAAGGTGATGAAACAAAAGCTATGGAATCTCAACGTGCTTATCGATTTGTTCAAGGTTTTTATTTAATATTTTAATTTTATATTGAAATTCTTTATTTTTTTTTCTCTTGTTTGTATTATGTTTAGGAAAAGACTGGGGTTTTAAAAAATTTATTCGTCGAGATTTTTTAATAGATGAAACTAATGGTCTTTTACCAGATGATAAATTAACTTTATTTTGTGAAGTTAGTGTTGTTGCAGATAGTGTTAATATTAGTGGACAAACACAAATTAATTCAGTAAAATAAAAATATAAAAGAATTAATTTAAAAAATTGTTTTTTCTGTTTTCTTTTTTATTTTTTTAGTTTAAAATTCCAGAATGTCATTTAAGTGATGATTTCCAATCATTACTTGATAATCCTGTTTATTCTGATGTAACACTTATTTGTGGTCACAAAGAATATCCTGTTCATAAAGCTATTTTAAGTGCACGATCTAAAGTTTTTCAAGCAATGTTTGAACATAAAATGTTAGAAAATGAACGTTCACGTGTAGAAATTGAAGATATTGATGGTGATATTATGTTTGAAATTCTTCGATTTATATATACAGGTAAAGCACAAAATATGGATAAATTAGCTGATGCACTTTTACCAGCTGCTGATAAATATTGTTTGGAAAGACTTAAAGTACAATGTGAAGAAACATTATGTACAACAATTGATCGTGATAATGTTGCTGATACACTTATACTTGCTGATCTTCATTCAGCAACACAATTACGACAACAAGCTATTGACTTTATTAATACACACCCACAAGGTATTAAAAATAATAAAATAAAACAAAAAGATAATATTCAATCTGTTTTATTATTTTTTTTCTTTTCATTTTTAATAGACGTATTAGAAACAATAGGTTTTCAAACAATGATTCGTACACATCCGCATTTATTAGCAGATGCTTACCGAGCTATGGCATCATCACAAAATAATATTATTTGTCCACCAAGAAAGAAACAAAGAACCACATGAACTTTATCAGTATTTATCGTATTCTTTCCTTTTCTCTTTCTAACCATTATCGTCAGTATTGCTTGAAAGAGAACGTATAAATAAAACTCGTTTTTTTTTTGGTCGACATTCTTTTTTTCTTTTTTTAATGTGTACTTCTTTCGTCTGATATAATTTGTCTCGTTGTATATGTTTGTACTTGGTGTGTAGTGTGTTTCGAAAAATTAACAAGAGATAGTAACACAAAGAATAAAAAAAATAAGCTTATGTTTTTTATTATCTCAAACGAATATATATCTCAAATCAAAATAGTTTTAAGAAGAAACAGTAGAGTCTTCAATCTAGTGTGTTCATGAAGACTCATGAGGTTTTTTGAATCTTAGAATATGTTTGGAGTATTTTATTTTCAACGCATTTTATACTAGAAAAGATGAACAAACATTATTATTTCATATTAATTTAAAGGTAACGACGAATATTGTAGAAAATATATGTAGTATCAAGTCATTTGGAAATTCCTCCTATGTATAAAATACATGTGTTCAAAATGAATTGAACTATTCTAAAATATTTTAATGATGAATATATCACAAACAAAATTTAGCGTTTTTTTAATTACATTACAAGACTTTCATGCTATTTCTAATATTTATGAAACATTCATCTAATCGTAACTCTACTGTTTCTTCAAAGATAGGAGCATTTGGAATATAAGCTCAATGATTTTGTTTTAAATAGTTGATCATTTTTTCCGAAAACTTTTAATAAAATTTTAAGATTTTTATATGATGCTGAACAAATAGATTTGTTTTGTTTGTTTTTTTACAAATAATTGCATGCTAAGAGATTTTACTTCTTTAAAATAAACATATAAAAATATGAAATGGTTTTCTTAAATGTAAAACCGTATTTATTCCATAGTATATCTAGGCTCATACAAAAAAGAAACGTTAAGATTAATTCTTCTTTTTTTTGTTATTTTTACTACATATGTAATTCTATCTTTTCAAGGATATACAACAAAATCCGATCACAATACACAGATGATCAACATAAAGAAGTAAATGAAAACCAATCATTGTGCTAATGTGAGAATAAGCACACTCAGAAAAAAAAAAAAGAAAATGATAAATCAATGTACATAGTCAAAACAGGAAATAGAACAAAAACAAACAAAATAATTTTGAAATATAAGTTTTAGTTTTTTTTTTTGTTAGTTTTTATTTTTTATTAAACTTTTTTGTTATTATTTGGAGAATTATTACTGCTATTTGTTGAATTCCATGTTAATCGATCTTCATAAAATTTAATAACAAGTTGGGGAGATTGTTTATTCACAATACGTGATGGAACCAGTTCGGGTTTATTTATTCCTTGCCATTTGACTCTATATAGAAAAAAATTATTTTAGAATATACTAAAAAATAAAAATTTATTCTTACAAAAACATTAATTCACCATCATAAATATCCGTTGCACCGATCAACGTATCCGGTACAAGATTACGGCCATAACCTGTTTGTTCCAGTTCAATACGAGGTCGTTTTGTTTGACAAGTATTTTGATTACTGTCTTCATCATTATTATTATTATTATTATTACTGTTAGTAGCACTACTGCTACTACTACTATGAGATCGTTTACTAGTCGTAGTTTCACTACTTTTTGATGTCGATGTTTGTTGTTTTTCTTTCTGTTCAGCCATGAAAGCAGCTATTAATCCGGGACATTCAAGGTTTTCTGCAGGTTCCTGAATTAATAACAAGAATATTTTAAAACAAAAGAAAAATTTTTTTACCCATGTATTTTCATTTTCGGAAAAACCTTTCCATTTAAGTAAATCTTTAATAGAAAATATTTAATAATAAAATATCTCAATAGAAAAAAGACCACCAAAAAAAAATATTTCTTACATTGAACTTTGCCTTTTTTTGTTGTACGCATTTTAAGAATTTTTTCAACAATAAATTCTTCTTCATCAAGATCAGAATCTGTTTCAGATTCATTTGCGGCTCCTTTTTCTGATGATTTATCATTTTTATCTTCATTGTCATCAGGAAGAGTTCGACCCATTGTTTATTTTATATTTTTATTCTTAATTTTCTTTTTTTTTTTTATGAATAATAATCTATAATTTAACAAATATAGTTGATTATCAGTTATTCAATAGAGTATATTAAAATAAGAACACAATGTTACGTAAAAAAAATTGTAAAGAACGAGAAATAAAATAACGACGGTTGTCATTTATGAACCACTATCGTACACTTATAAAAAAAAA
>JAJEKB010000358.1:182779-193158 GCA_022393335.1 Macrotrachela quadricornifera | reverse complement strand
ATTGAGAATTTGGTGCAGCTAAATGTTTATTTGAGCCTAACTCGAGTGAGATTGTGCTCGCTTTGTTGCTGTGATGTCGATCGTCTATAATTACAAAAAAAAAAATAATAATAAATTATCAATTTTCAGTAATATTGAACATTTGCTAGCATTGAATCAGCAAAGCGCAAGTGCAAAGACATCAAATCAGCACAAAAAAGAAATAAAAATCAATGGTGAGGCATAAGGATAAAAGCGCACGAACAAAAAATAATAAGCGTGTTAAAAAAGCAGCCACCAGCTTCGGAAAAAAGGAAACATGGAAGTGAAATATTCGACGTACGGCAGTTGCTGTTCATGTTCTGGCGAATAACCAACATAATATTCAGCATCACCACTTTCGCTTGGTCCACTTTTTTTTCTTGTTGATATTGGATATTCTCTATCAGTAGGCCGATGATATGTTGGAAGACTAGTCGATGCACTCACATCACCAGGTCGAGATTGTCGTTGTTGATTTTGATTAGGTAAAAGTGGTGCTATATCATCTCTAATACTTCCACTACCACCATGTCGATATAAATTATCATTACGCATTGATGATTCAGATGGTAGAATACGACCGAAATTACGGCGTGGCGCTGACATTGATGTTGTTTGAGTTGGCTCTTCTGTATATTTTAATGATGATTGTGATGTACCTTTGGGATCCTCACGTTTTTCTACATGGGAGACAACAATTAAAACGATAGACATTTATAAAAATTTCTACTATCAAATGTTCTCTTTTTTCATCGTGCAAAATAATAAAACAACAAATAAATATCATAGCTATTTATATCTAAACATGAAAACATCTCTAAACATAAACTCACTATTATTATTATTATTATTATTATAGATCGTATACCCGATCATTCTATCTATAGTGTATTTGAAAAAAAGAGTTGTTTTTACTTTTACAAATACTTTTGTTGGTTTTTCTTACCTGATAATTTCAGTGAACCACCTTTACGAGGACTACGACTACGCACAAAAGCCATAATATCCAATGCAAAAAGAGTAATCACAAGAAGACCCATATATATATACCAAATAATCCAAACAGGTAATGGTAAAACAGCAAGAAAAACACCTAATGATATGTTTACTAAACCAAGTATTAGTACAATTAAACCTAAAATACGATGAATAAGACGCCATGCACCTCCACCAGCCCATACATCATGAGCAAATCCTTCTTGACTAATTTTATGACTTGATGATTCATTATTACGTTCACGAGTAGCTGAAGTTTTCCCAAGAAAAATAGCACCAATTCTTAAAGAACAAAAAGAAAACAATTAAAACTAAAACAAATAAAATTTTAGCATACACTCCAACAATAAATTGGAAAATTGTTAATATAAATGTTATTATACCAATAATGGCATGAGCATGTTTAAAATGAAGCCATGATGGTGCACGAACAGAATGTATACCAAAAGCAAACCCACATATAGCTAAAGCAACACCAAAAAGCTATAAATAAAACAATTTATTGCTTTATATAAAAAAAAAATTTTTTTTTACTTGTAAAATCATATGTAACGGTCGTTTGACAGATAAATTGCCAGCATGTCGACCAACTAAATAACCAAATGGAAAAATAACACCATAAGTAAAAAATTGAAATATTCCATGAAGATGATAAAATGAAAATGGATAAATACATCCACGTGTGCCGGGTGCATTCAATGCATCTTGTGGGGCCGCTTGTAAAAACCAAAGATCAGAAAGTAAACGACGATCACTATGTAATATATACTTATTAAAATAAATAATTATTTCAATATATATTTACGCTATAGCTCGTCCACCAAAAACAAACATTCCAGGTGTACCTTGAAAACATCCAGCAACAAAAGCAGAACCTTCTCTTTGCATTGGATAACTACCATCCTATTAATGAGTGTATAAAAAAATTAAAATTGTACAGATCAGAATTATGTTTATCTTAATACATATTTTTAAAATAAAACTGAAGATTTATCAATGGTTGACGTGAGAATATCAAGGAGAAGAAGGAAAGAATTATATATAATTGGGTGCATTATTACTGATGTCATATCAACTTACTGTTATAGATGGACCTGCTCTTTTTAGATACCATTCTTTTTGATTTAAACTAAATACAGCTACTTCATCACGTGGACTTGGATAAGTCTATAAAATAGAATACAAAACAAAATTTTTGAATTCTATTGAAAATTACTTACACGAATGGATGATGGATTGAATTCTCGACCACTCCATAATATAGCTACCGGTTGTTCATTTTCAGGACTAATACTTGCCGATGCAGCTAAGGAACCCTGACCCATTGCGGAACAAGTACTATAGGATGGAAGTGTAACCATAGCAGCACCTGTTTTTGTCGGTGGACATTCACCCAAACGTTCCCAATGTCCACGATCAATATATAATAACCAAGAATCTTTTGATGGACATGGACCACCTTTTCCATAACCACTAGAGAAAAAAATATTGTTATTTGATGTTAGATAAAATTTATAAATAGTTGTATTAATACTATTATTTTAGTTAATATTCTTGTTCTTTTTCTCGGATGAATAATAAAAATGAGTCATGGTAACAAAGTTTCAGAGATATAGATATAATGTTTTACTTACGTTTAAATAAAAGTTCTGATAACAGTATGAAAGGGAATGAGTAGGTCATTCTGATCAGAATATTTTTTCAACCTTAAGCAGAGGAATGAATTATCTATAAGATCTAATATATTAAAAATTCATCCAAGGAGAACAACAAACGAATTTTATACATAAAATATCTGATTGAGACCAGAAGTAAATTTTTCATGAAAAAATATATTTAAGAAAACATATTTTCTAATTCAAGTTTTGATGCTGATCTCAAATAGAACATAAATTTTGCTTAAAAATCAATTTTTCAAAGTCGAACGAATTGGTTTTGAACACACTTTTAGCAATTATTGATAGTATGTTGAATTTTTAATCATCGTAGTACCATTTTAAAACCTAACTTATAGTAGATTCTGTAAAGAATTCAATTCTCTACTTGGTACTATCAAAAGGTTCTATTTACGTCAACTTATCTATTCTCTCTCACACTGTTATTAAAAGTTTTAGTTAACTTTAAGTACTTATTTATTTATTCACATATGTTTTGTTCTTTAATACCTTAAACATCCACCAAAAAGTAATAGATGATTATCAGTCAGCAATGCAGTGGAATGTCCATAACGAGCATGTGGATATGCTGGACTATATGATGGTAAATCATACATAACTAAAATTTTAAAAAAAATCAAATAAAAATATTTAGTTTTAAAAAACAATATACTTATTGCTGATTGTGTGGTACCCGTTTGACTAAGACCTGATGTACCTTCTCCAATAGTTTCAACCGTAGAATACATCCAATCACGAGATTTACCCATACTATATAAAACTTTTGGTGTACCAGTAGTATATGGTGAAGCAGCTGCTGAACCAAAACCACGTGCATATTGTGATGTTTGTGTTTGTTGCCAAGTTTTCGTACTAATTTTAAAAAAATACATGATAATAGAAAATTAATTAAATAAATACATACAGATAACTAAGAAACCAAGCATCTGTTAATGGATAGTAATTATCATCAATACGATCATCATCATCATTATAATCATTAATATTATTATAACCAGTTCCACTCATTGGATTATAATTTGGATTATTAACAAAATCTGGATTATTCATTAATATTGGATTTTGCATAAAATTTGGTGGTGTTGCATAATTGTAATTTGGACTTTGTTGACTAGCTGCATAAGACATATATGGATTATAATTTGATGATGAACCTTGTAAACCAAAACCACCAAATAAATATAAACCACCATTTATTGAACTAGCTGATGCCATACCATAACGATTCGATGGTGGAGCTGGGAAAGTAAGTACATCCCATTGACCTAAACAAGTTTATTAAATTAATATGATATGATAATTGTACTGAAGTACCTGTTTGAATATTGAATGTATAGGAATCTTGAAGAGGCATTCCTGTTTGAGTTCGACCGCCATATAATATAAGGAATGTTTGATCGAAACCAAGTGCAGCATCGCGTCGCGCTGTTGGTGTATCCATACTTGTACCATCACTGAGTAAAATCCATTGAAATTGTTGAGTATATGTAAACGAGATGAATATTAAACAAAGAAAAAGATATATTAATATATTCAGGAACATCTACAATATAAAATAAACTGATATTATATTATTATTAAGAAAAAGAAAAAGATGATTTTTATAGTTATGTAACATATATTTATAATGATATGTATATTTTTTGTGTTATTCTCATACATTTTTTATTACAATTTTAAAATCAATCAATATTGTTTCTCATTCTCACCTATATATATGAACTTTATTTTGGTCACACACCTTAATATGATCGAGATAAATGAGAGAAATAAAATGAATAAATTTGTTATTTTTATAAGTGATATGAATCATAAATTTAATACATCGAAAATGACAGAGAGAAATCTTTTTAGTACAATATTAATGATAGGACAGCATGTTCTTTTTTTTTCTGTCTTTTTTCTCGTTTTAGAATACACTTTCTTTTTTTGAAGGTTTTGTCACATGCGTTATACAACACATTCTTTAATTATTCAAACATTTTTTTCCGCGTTCTTTTTTTTCTGAAAGGAAAAGAAAAAAAAAGAACTATGACATCGCTACAAAAAAAAGAGATGTATGTGACACTCTTACCTGGCTCAATTCTTCTCTTTCCTTCTTTCAATAAATGATGTTGATGGTGACTTGAATGTACATAGAGAATAATTCATTTTTTTTTCTTTCTTTTTTCTTTTCCTTTTTTTTCCTCTTGTATTTCTCTTTTCTCTTTTGTCTTATGGAAAGTTGTATAACATACGTGAAGATCGAAAAGTATATG
The DNA here is from genome assembly GCA_022393335.1 of Macrotrachela quadricornifera. Classification (NCBI taxonomy): domain Eukaryota; kingdom Metazoa; phylum Rotifera; class Eurotatoria; order Philodinida; family Philodinidae; genus Macrotrachela; species Macrotrachela quadricornifera. Next base: position 188,207 of record JAJEKB010000358.1, on the reverse strand, counting down.
GCATATACACACGTTCTATGTCCGCCTATGGTTTGCTTGCTTAGGTGACGACCGACGAACCGCAAGAATAGTAAATTTAGTTGTATGACGTATAGTGACATAAGAGAACATATGAACTTTTTTTCTTTTATCTTCGTTCAATCATGTTGTTGCACGGATGCAAATAGGAGAACGGTTCAACTCTTTTTTGTTCTCTTACTCATTCATGTTCAAACTTTCAATTACGATATGACTGAAATATGGCTAGCATTATTGTATGTGAAGTGACGACGATGTCTAGTAGATTAAAGATACAGAGCAAACGAACAGAAAAAGAGAAAAGAAAATAACGAAAAATAAATCGAGATACAGACTTTTCTTTATTAAAGTATAACAAATAAAAAAGAAAAGAAAAGAAAAGAATACAAAATATGAATCATTCAAAAAATACTGCTGTGCAAGCAATAAAAAAGAGACAAGGACACATACACATGGTGCACACGAATGTAAGCTTGATAAGAAAAAACGAGACTTGTTTTCATAATTCAATATTCGATGAGCTATTTTTAAAATATGACCTTAAATCAGTGACATCTCTATTCGATCTTAGCATCATTAATCAAAAACTAAATGGGCAAAAAAAAACTAAAGCATATCCTTATTTATTAACTTTTCTTATTATTTTTAGATAATTTTTTTTTTAGTGTTAGAAATATGTCACAGATATCTTAAATGTTTGTTTTTTTTTTGTATGTCATTATCTATAAATTGGTGACATCATATCTGTTCTATATTGCATCAGCCATAACAACTATTCTCTAGGGTATAAAAATACTTATTTTATATAAATAAATATACAAAAAAGATAATCATGTCAACTGATTCAACAACTGTGGTTCTTATAATTGGTGGTGGTTTAGGTGGTTTAGCTTTAGCTCAATTATTATTACAAAGTTCATCTTCAATTAAAGTATTAGTATATGAACGTGATCAAAATGAAAAATCACGTGAACAAGGTTATTGTATTGGTCTTGATTCAATGGGACTTGATGTATTAAAAAAGATTCGAGTTCTTGATGATCTTTTATCAAATGAATCAAATTCATTTTATTCATTATCTTTCTTTCGATTAGTTAATAGATATCTTCAAAAATTAATTGATTTTAATGCAAAAGATAGTAGATTAGTTTATCGAGAAGATCTTCGTCGAGCTTTATTAACAAATATTGATGTTGAATGGAATAAAAAATTTATATCATATAAAATATATCATGATGGAATTGAAGCTAATTTTGAAGATGGAACATCTGTAAAAGGTACAATTCTTATTGGTTGTGATGGAGCTAAATCATTAGTTCGAAAACAACTAATACCAGATTTTATACGAAATGATCTTCGTATAATTAATACTGGAGGTACTCTTGAACAAAATGATGATATGAAACAAATTAAAGAATTAACTAACGGAAGTCTTGTAAGAATATTTGGTAAACAAGGTCATTCATTACTTATTTTACCTTTTCGACAAACATGGATGTGGGCTCTTTCATGGCCAGAAAAAGACAATCATGAAGAAATGAATATTTCATCTAATCAATTAATTGATAAAGCACGTCGATTTTTTAATAATGATGAAATTATTCATTTAATTGAGCGTAGTTCACCTTCAACATATATTGGTCCTTATCGACTTTATTCGTCATCATGTTTAAAGAAAAATCCATTTCCAATCAATCCTCGAGTAACATTACTTGGTGATGCTGCTCATTTAATGACTACACATGCTGGAAAAGGTGCTAATACAACATTTGCTGATGCATATGATCTTGCTAATTTACTTTTAAATCCTTCATCATCAACTCTTTTAGAATATGAAGAAAAAATGTTTAAACGTGGTTTTGCTGCTGTTCAAATGTCTCTTGGTAGTACAAATATGATACATTTAACTGGTTGGAAAGCTTTATTACGTGATTCAATATTTTTCATCATTCGTTATACAATGACATTGTTCAATATCATTTCGATACCATTTCGTTTCTATAAAAATAAAAAGCGTGATTAGATTTTACCTGTATTGAAGAAGGACAATTATCAATATATTGATTGACAATAATGATGAGAGGTAGTTATTTATGTTGCCATCGAACAGAAAAAGAAAAAGAAGCAATGGGGCGAAAGAAGAAGTGCCATAAACAGTATAAAATCTTTGCTATGACACTATTTATGCATAGGTTATAAGCAAGAAAGAAAGAAAGAGTGGTAAAGCTTTCGTATTTATTTGCTCAACTTGTGTGTATGCATTAAATCATAAAAATTGGACTTATTAAGGAGTCTTTAGTAAAATTTAATAAATTATCTGTATTATGTTGAATAAATTGAAACATTAAAGTATAGAAATCAGAAAAATATTATCTAGCAAAAATGCATTAATATCGAAAACTTTATCAGTAGCATGTATTACATATTGATATAGATGCTTAAGAAAAAAAAATTGAGAAAGTACGAAGATCTATGTAATTAATAGTATTGGAATTTAATTAAAATTATTCTTTAAGTTCAAATGTACAAATCTTGATGACTTCTAATGTATGAATTTTTTTTTATTTCTTCTATATCCAGACTTTAATGCGATTATTATCTAATGCATTAAAATAAAAACATGACAAACAAACGTTTGTTTCAATATGTATTTAAAAAAAATGAAATATCATTGTATACAAACATCTGGAAACAATGAAATGACATTAATGTCACTAGATATATATTGTTTGCATGCATCAATAAGATTCGATTAACAATCTTCTGTGAAACATCTTCGCAAAAAGGAAAGAGATATAAAAATCTACTGTTATTTCAGATTATAAAAGACGAAATAAATTTGAGTAGATAATTGAATATTTTTAGTTTATAATTACCACTTAACTTATCTATATACTGTTAAAATTATTGATCTTTAATGTTTTATATTATTCTCTATACAATTATATGACAGAATACGTTGGTAACCATGATATATTTATATTGGTAGGCAAATATTAGAAACTCATATTTCTGTTTTCAATTTACTTTATTTTGTAAATACAAATCTTCAAGTATCTGAATATAGGAAATCTTTATTCTAAATGATTTTCATGAATAGCAGTGTCAAATTCATCTATTATATATTAAATTTTATTTTTAAAACTATTTCAACAAGATTTCATAAGTTCCAGGCTTCAACAAAAACAAGTAATATCCACTAAATCATGTCTATATAAACTTCAAGTATTCAAGTCGATATTTCAAATGATATACTTTTGGATGAAATTTTTCTCCATTACTAATACTAACATAAAAATACGAGACATAATCATCAAAATTTAGAAATGGAATAGTACCATCTTTGAAATTCACGTGTAGATTCCATGATTGAAAGTATGTGTAAAAATGTCTTATGCCACCACTGAATAATCTAAAACAAATCTTCCTCATTTTACAGGACAATAACGAATAATTTTCAATTATTGAAAAATATGGATCTCTTTCGATTTCATATTCACGTATGTCTCGAACTAATGAAGATAGATCATAATAAAATATATTGAGTATGCAAGAAACTTTGTGATTTGCACACAATATGTTCATGTCTTTTTTTTTTCATTTTATATAGATTATTTAGAATATAAAATGTGAGATTATGTCAATAGAGAATATTGATATCTTTCAAATATGCAATTTTGACAACTACATATTGCTTTCAACTCAAATGAATCATTAACTGGCATAGATAAATAAAATTCATCATTAAAACATAAGAATGATCTAATATTATAAATTATTAGGTATTAGACAATACGCATATAAATGCAAGTCTGAATAAGATTGCCATTAAATTACAATAAATTCGTTTCAATCGATTATCATGCTATGTATTTATGTAACTTTCAAGTAAAAAAAAAAGCAGAAGACAATGAGTAACACATATCAAATATAAAATATAATTAAATGAGAAGAATTTCATCAATCGTACTGTGTGTACACATGCACAAAAAGACCAAAATAAAATGGCAAGACAAATCTTATTAATGTTATTTCAGCAAAGTGAGATGGCAAAAAAAATTTAGTGAATAGAACTATTCAGGAAGACATCACCTGTATTAAATCAAAGAAAAAAAAATGTGTCAAAAAGAAATGTTATGTTAAAAAAATGAATTTTGATTAGTTGAGCGATATTATTGATTTAATTGTCTTGGCGACGTTTCAGTTTTGCTGAAGCATTAGCTACCTATAATTATAAACAAAAACAAAAACACAAAAAATGAAAAAACTGAGCGTTGAAACAAAAGACATATAGAAAACACATATGATTTTAGAGAAATAAAAATGTGAGCCATGCATCGAGGATAAAATGCTACGTCTTTTAATGAGCATTAATGTATAAATTTAGAGTTTTGAGAAAAAAAATTTGAATTACCCAATATATACAGAATAGAAAAAAAGATCACGAGCTAAATGTCAATATAAATCATACCGATTCGTCGAATTCTTTTTGAGCTTGATCGATAGCACGTTGTATATCATCTTCACCGCGACTTAAACGTATCATTGGTCTTAAACGATTTTCTTCTTCTTTAAGACGATTCAAACGTTCCCTTTGAATTTGAACAAGTGTATGTTTAGGTTTTGTATCTTCAATTTGACGTTGATCGGGTGGTAATTCATTCTCATCAATTGGTACAGCTACATGACCATCAGATACTTCTAAAATATTACTTGTTGGTGATGAAAATAATGGTTCACGTTCTGATGATAAATGCTTTTCTGTTTTACGATTGGTCATATATTCTGACACATCTAATGTTTTCGGTGATGTTTTTATGTCAACCCAAGCTTTTCTACGGCAACGTTTCATAAAAAATTTTACTAATAAACCAATTATACCAATTAAAATAAGTACAGCTGGTATTCCAGCACCCAACGCAATACCCCATTTTGTTCCAGTCTTCATGCTTTAACAACAAATTTCTCTTGCTGTTCTTGTTTCATCAGATGTTTAATAAAAAATGAGCAAAAAAGAAAAAAAAAAGTAAGAAATAGACAGTATCACCAAATCAATCTGAAAAGATAGGTAAATAATATGATAAGGAAAAAAAACCGTTGATTCTTTCTTTCTTTCTCTTTTATTTTATTTAACACCTTGTAAATATAATGTTAAAAATTTTTGAAAAGCAATTGGATTATATTTTAATTTTTCTAAAACATATCGTTGTAAATTTCGTTCAGTACCATAAACAGGATTATACATAACCATTGATGGACGATTATCATATAAATAATTATCTTTATCAATCCATACATAATTATATTTTTTATCATCTATTTCATTATAATTCAATGTATTTAATTGAAATATAACAAAATGAAAAATTTCATCAAGAAGAAATATTGATTGAATAGTAACTGGTTTAAT
>JAJEKB010000358.1:0-82779 GCA_022393335.1 Macrotrachela quadricornifera | reverse complement strand
GACGTATTTGGTGTTGGTGGCCTCTATATATAAAAAATATATATATATATATATTAATGGTTAGTTTCATCATGTTATCATTAGCAATCAATGTAAAAATTGAAGTATTAGTTAATAACTAAAAATCAATTATAAAGTCGTTAGTAGCAACTATATTTAATTATATCGAATGATAGCCAAAATGATGGTTAGTATTGAGCAATGGATCATCATATACCTGTGCATCCATTACTAAAACAAAATAATCAAAATGTATATTATTTAGATTCATTTTGAAAAAAGAAAAAAATATATATATATAAGTTTATTAATATGCATTCTCTGTTTTTGTTTTTAATAATACATTCGTTCATGATGAGTTTTTGATTAAATATATGTTAGAAAAAGTTAAATAAATACAGTTTTATCTAATATTTATTTACATATTTTCGAGAAGAAAAAAACTTCATTCTCGATTGTAGTTCATCGGGATTAGAACTGGAACGGTAACGATAATCTTCAAGGAATGATTCTCGTCGAGAAGTTCGTCTTGTTGAATCACCAGTACCGGCGGACTCTTCAACTATTTAAATGCATTAAAATATTCTTTTCTTCGTTAGTCTTTATTTTTTAATTTCTTTTTTATATAAATGACTTTAAAAAAAAAAGAAATATTCAAAATTATGTACATACATGATTCTTCAGTATCAAAACGACGTCGTTCAGGCATTTTAATACGATCCCCACCCAAGGTTTTTAAACCATTCATTAAACAGTCAATATATTCAAACATCAGTGCTTGCTAAAAAAAATATTTCTTATATTGAAACAAAATTCATACAGATAAAAGAATATTATTACTTGATTAGCTAATGCTTGTATTCGATTTTCAACTCCATGAATTTTATTTAGCATATTGTCTTGTGGTGTTTGACTGAAAATGTATGAATAATAATAATAAAAGTATTCTTTTTCTATTACTTTTACTTACACTCGTTCTTCATCTAAATCGGTTTCATCAATTAATTTTCTATCTGTTTTTAAATGATTATAATAAACTTCATCACCAATTGCATCTTCAGCTATTTCAATATTTGCTGCAATTTGTTCATCAAGAAAAATTTCTGAAATAACAAAATATATAATATATTTTAAAATACAAATTAAAAATTTTAATTTACTATATTTAGTTCGTTTAATATGTTGTGCATAGATCTTTTGAATACATTGTGATTCAATAAGTTTTGCTGAGATAGTTAATATTAATCGAGAAATATGAGAAAAAATAATAAATGGTGGTGGTAATGCTGGTCGTGTCAAATATTCATATACTAAAGAATATCGTTGAAATTTCCATATACGATCTGTATCGTTTTGAAGACGATCAAATGTATTACTAAATAACAATAAAATATATAAGAAAAAGCTAATGTCAATAACAAGTAATCTTCATCAATAGTCAATTTATTCGGGTCCAGACTAACAAATAGTAATATGGATACGGTTGCATGCAAATATAGAATGAGAATTTACGTATTTGTTTGCCTAACAATAACCTGGTTGGTTCATTATTCAATAATGTATAAAGAATCAGATGATTTATCAATAAATTAAAGTTGAATAAGTCTAAAAACTTAATTATGATCAACAAAAATCCTGTTCTTTAAATCATGCGTTCTCTTTTTTTGAATTAATACTGTGTCAATATCAATATTTTTTTGTGTTCGTATTGATTACTGTTCGTCCATGAGAAAAAAAAACGCTGTGAAAAATCAAAAACATATGTATTAGCTATCGTGGAATATTTTTGTATATAAATGTTCAGAGTTATATATTCAGATCTATTTATGAAGTTTGTTATTCATTGATATATCATTTCCCTATTTATACAACATTGAAGAATAATTCAATCGCACTACATAATTTAAAAATGATCAGCAGTTTTAAATGATATTAATCAGTTTAATCAAATCAGTGATTAAATGATAATTATGATTTCATTCATAATCATTTGGATTATCATTATCACTTTGTAATTATGTTATAGACAGACACAAGTAAATTTTCGTTTTCTAAATCTTAACATAATAATATAAGAAATATAGTACTAATTCATAAAATGCTTATTTCTAATTCACTAGAGTCATATATATGTAGATATTATTTAAAATTAATTGATATCATTATTTATTCTAATAACTTGAACAATTTCAATATACTTATTTGACTAAGGTGATTTCGAAATTTTATAATCCCTATCTATTTGTTTTACTAATTTTTTAATACCTGAACATAGCAATAAGTAGATTAACCAAAAGAATACTGACAATAGCCATATAAGTAACAAGTAATATAAACGCTGCATAACCATTTGCTTTAAAATTATCTTAAAAAATCAAGAAAATTTTTTTTAAATTTATTATAAAAAAATAATTTAAATTTCTTTTCGTACGTTCAAATGTTTCTAACGCATTTAATTCACCAAATATTTGCCAATATGCAAAATTTATAATTTCACGTGGTAGATGCCATGAAAATTTATTCACACCATATATAAGCCCATAAGATGGTACACCAAATGCCAATATAAATACAGCTAACATTAACATAAAAAATTTCAAATCATGTACCTTAAAAATTATAAGAGAAATATTTGAATAAAATTTTTAATAAAATTATTTACCATTTCACCAATCATTACAAGTTTAGGTCCAAGTCGTTTAATAGCAGCAAATATATCTAATGAACGCATATACCAAAGTGCTAAATCAACTGATAAAACAATACGTGCTGCACAAAAACATTCTGATGTTGGTAAAAATCGAAGTATAAAACCAGTTAAAAATAAAATAATAGCCAAAACATCTAATTTATTCCAAAAACTTTTAAAATAAGCTATAATAGCATTTCGTTTCGATTGTGCCTCTATTGTAAAAAGCTATAATATCAATAATAAAATAATTGATTATATATTTATTAGAATAAATTACTTGTCGAATTTCTTCGCAAAGTAATGTAAAAACCCATACGACAAGTATATATTCAGTAGTAGATGGTCGTTTATGTGGTCGAAAACCATATGCAACCGATTTTTCATTATAATCAGATCTATTTCTTCGAATTACATGTTGATCATCATTGTTATGTTCTTTATGATCCGATGGACTACTAACTGGTGAGCATATGTCTGTTGGAAAATTGTAGAGTGGAAAAAAATCACATAACATTACATAAGAGAAAAGTAATAAAAAAAGCACATGAGAGTACTAAAATAGAAAAAAACAAAAAATAAAATAATAATAGAAACTGAAATTATAGAAGAAGATGATCATTATTTTAGTAATAAAGGAAAGGAAAGGAAAGGAATATGATTTTATATCTTAAATAAATACTTACTACATTGTACATATATTTAACGTATGGAGCACGAAAAAATGTTGTTATATTGTTAAAATAATTCGAGATTTGCGTTTTTGTCCTTAAAGAATAAAATAAAATAAATAATTATTTTATTCTAAATATAGTATATAAATGATTAAATTAAAAGTTAAACCGAAATTAATAATAGAAAAACCATAGCAAAGTATTAAATAGTTATTATTATTATTATTTATCTATCTACAAATCATCTTTCTTTACTTTTCCCAACAACCAAAATCGACGAACTGAACGGGAGCATTATTTACTTCCGCTCTACCTGTTAATAAGCTCATATGAACCGTATCTGTTGTCCTAGAAAAGTGATAATAAAAAACAAAATATTATTGAATATAATAAATAGAATTAAATATGAAAATGAAAGTTGATTGTTCGGAATTCTAATGTGTGCGTCAGAATAAATGGAAATCTCAGTATTCAATTTTTACATACAGTAAATTTTTATAACATGAAAAGTAAAGTCTTACAAAAACTTGTACTTTATAAATAATTTCCGCAAAAAAGAAACAATCTAACTTTTTTTAGAAGAGATATTTGATTTAAGTAGAATCTGGAATGCTCAAAACGGTAAATTACCGGGAATTAATCGTCCTCAAGTGGATAATAAAGATAGTACTAAAAAGAATCAAAAATTTTTACAGAAAGTAATCGTTTAGTTATGCCTATATTCCAAAGATGTAATATTATTGATTACTTGTAATGAACGAACTTCAGATCATGAAGATTACGTCAAGAAAGTCTTGTCAGTAGATAAAAAAATATGAGGATAAAGTATTTAGGAGTGATTCAACTTATTAACACGATAGTATAAAATCATACATGTACCATGTATTACAACAACTGTGATCATTGGTTGCCAAATAGTCTTTATCTAAATCCTTTGGATTATTGTATATAGATGACAATAGTAGAAAATACAATAAAAAAGAGTTGACTGATGAAATGAAGCGTAGTATTAAAAAAAATAGTTTAGAAGTTGTGTTAGAAAGTTGTGCTAGCTAGAATAATCTTTAATCAAAAAAAACGATGGCACTATAAAAATACATTGGAACATTTTTTAAAAAATATATCTCGATAGCATAAAAAATGTTAAAATACTAGAAACACTATTTATTCTGACGCATCTATTAGAATTGGTATGAATCTTTGATCTTTCCTCGAATATAAAAATCTCATTCAATTGGATTCGATGATATCAAAACATGGAAGATATTGTAATCAAAAAATGACGATTTGATCGTGAATAATCTATCTTTTCCCATTTTCAGATATTTTGAACAAAAAAAAAATAAAATTTTATATTTCATACCTATCCATTATTTTTTGGTTTGATGAAATTTGACGTTGATATGGATTTGACTTGATTGAATCCTAGAAGATGCAAAATATATTTATCAATCGTACTAAACAAAACCAATATAATTATTGATACATACATCATGTAATATTACTTCATCATTTGTTTTAACTAGTTCATTTTCATAACGAAGAAAACCACTATACCAAATCATAAATGTCGAAAAAACGATTTTCGCAACAGATACTTTTTGATCAATATATCCATACCTATATGAAATATATTATTTTTTTCTTCTATTGAATATTTGATATTTTTAACAAACCAAATATTATTGAGTACATCTTGTACAGCTCGTTGAGCAATAAATCGTTTAGCATCAGCTACAACAGCTACTTCTAACCAGGTAACATTTCCATAAGCTGGTATTTGTCGTATAATTGCTTTAGTACATGCAGCAGGATTTACTTGATAAAATTTATCAAGTATCTTTACAGCTAAAGTTTCAAATTCGTCAGCCGATTGTTTATCGATACTATCATTAGTTTTACGATAATTTTTTCTATAGATTAATGCTGCAATTAATGCCGCACCTATGAAAATAAATTTATATATATATATATATATAAAGAAGAAAATCTTAATTACAAATTTTATTTTTGCCACGTGACCAAAACAAAAATGCAAATTCTCGTCTGCCTGATATTACTGACCAAAAAAGAAGTTCTCTATCCACATCCAGATAACCACTGGCATAAGTTGCTGATCCTTTAATAGAAAAATAATATGTGAAATATGTAAATAGATTTGCTTTAATATTATTTTTAATAAATTTTATAAAATAAAATAATATATTTCATATTTTTCAAAACACTTTTCAGATTTCAAAGAATATCCAAATACGTATCAAACTCATGCAAGAAAAATACAATCATTTCAACATGCAGAAGAAAAATTTGCCTACGGAATTTTGTCATTTGAAGTGTCAATTTATTGACAAAATAAAATATGATAATAATTATCCTTGATAATATTTCAAATATATATATATTTTTTTGGAAAGAAATATAGTGCTTACCGTCTGTTTGTGCGTTATCCTCCTGATCATCGATTGAAGGATTACGATAACGTCGTTGCTTACAACACGAAACTGGTGCATCGTCATTTTCATCCACTATATCATTATTTGAAACATCATCTTTTGAAGGAAGTGCAGCTTCAATTTTAAAAAAATCTCCAATTAATGGTTGAATTATTATTTTATATATTGCACGTAGTGGATCTTTATAAACTTTTCTAAGATTAGGTGGCTAAATTTTCAAAAAAAATATTATTTTATATTATATATAAATATTAACTAACGTCTTTCATATGTTTTCTATAAAGATCAAGAAGTTTTTCAGTATTTCCAAATAAATCAGTTAATGAAAAATCATGATCAAGAAATAATTCAACAAATTTTTTTTGATTACGTTCAAGTGCCAATAAAAATAAATAATCCAAATTAATAGTCTTATAAGAAAATATAAAAAAGTTTTAATGTTTTTTTTTTTCAATAAATAACATCTTTTATTCTTACTTCCCAATCTTGTTCATTTCTCATAATATAGTTTTTTGCTATATCTACACGATTCCATTCTAATGCTAAATGAAGTTGTTCATGTGTTCGTTGTATACTTGTTTTACCTACATCATTACCAGATGTAGCTAAATAAAGAAAACAAAATTTATTATTAAAATAAATTTAAATACGTTTTTTTACCTTTTAATAATGCATATAAGATACCTAAATCAATATCAGGTTCAACTGGATTATGTGAATCAAGACGAATTATATTTAAAAAATGATTTCGTGTATGTATACATTCATAAACTAATTCAAAATAATCCGTTGTATCAACACGTTTTTTAGTATTATCTGCTACAGCTGGTGTACTTTTACGTAGTGCTTTACCAGCAGTAGAAGGTGCTCCATCATTTGCAGCCCTAAGTCCATTAAGGTCATCTTGAAGATCTTCTCGAAGTTTATTTTTTATATCTTCAGCGCTAAATAATGAAAAATTATATTAAAAATGATTTTTTAAAAAAAATATTTACCTCAGTGATGTTTCATCAAGAAATTCAGAAGTTTCATAATATTTTCTATAGAGATCATATGCTTTAGCAAATAAGTCACAACAACGTCCTGTTCCTTCGAGAAAAACAGCTGGTATATTATTTTCAACAACAGCTTCATGAACTATAAATAAATGTTATTTTTTATTTTTTCCATATATCATTATTTTTACCTGTTAGAACTGTATTTGGACCACCTTCAACAACAAGAAGTACAACAGGTACAGGAACTATAGAAAAAATAAAAATGAATAAAATAAACCAAAATATATTTTCTATTAACCTGAATGTTCTGATCGTATAGATGATGTTGCAGTTAAACTTGCATATTGATTACTAGAATTTACTAGAGTTTTTGATCCAAAAAATCCATTCGATATAGCTTGTTCAAGTTTAGCACGAAATTTTATTTCTCGACCATATTTTCTTTCAGATCCATCATCAACAAAAATAAATTTTGTATGATTTGATTCTAAAGGAGCTTCACCTTTTTGAACATTACGCGGTTTAGAATAATGCACCACGGAACCATGTACATCAAGTTGTTGAAAGCCAGATACACAACCCCATGTAGCAATACCCTATTGAAATATTTTTCTGATTTATATATGTAATATTTATATTAAACATACAATTAAATGAATTGGTCGAGAACGATCATGATTTATTTGAACAGTTTCACCAACAAGTTTCATAATGCCTGTATTCATACCACCAGTAATTATCCATGCACCTAAAATTAAAAATATTAACAAATTATTAAGTTTATAATTCAATCCTACAAGATGAATAATGCTATGCTTTCAAATAACATTCATACCAAATTTTTTACTATATTACTAGAAGTCAAATAGGAGATTTATTAGTATTAAATAGTGAGGATTCTGATAAATTTTTGATATTGATTTAAATCAAAACTAGTTTGAACTATCTCATGAAGAAAATTTTCCATATCAACAATAGGACGCCAAGCTGTAGAAATTCGGCATTAAAACTTTTTCATAATCTCCATTATATAATATTGATAGATCTCATTTTTTACGCATTTTAACTTTGTTATTCATACTACTAGAAATGACAGTGTTAGTTTTTCATACCAGTTGTTTGAGCAACTTTAAGAAGACCGCGTCGAAATGCTCTGTATAATCTTGGTTTCATATTATATGGTTTAGCTCCACCAGTTACCGATATAACAAGTGATGGACGCTAAATAATAAAGAGAAAATGTTTTTTTTTTTTAAATAAAATTAGTTAACTTACTCCATTACACCATTGTCGAGTAAGTAATTCTTTAACATGTGTAACTGATGCATCAGGTGGTACACGAATAAATTCGGCTCGACTCGATTTGTTATCAGAAACTTAAAAATGGAAAAAAAATTTAAGAAAATTTTGTTTGTCATTTAAATTAAATATCTGTTTCATACAAGTTATTGTTCCATGTGATTTAACACCAATAGATGTATATAATTGTTGACCAGCACCGTGTGCTGGCACAAATGTTGATAATATTCGATTTACATTATCAAAAAGCACACTTGAATGTGGCGCATTTGCCATTAGAAATATATTCTATGCGTTATTCTCAAACGCCTTAATCTTGAATTAATACAATAAAAAATCGAAAATATACAATATAACAAAACAAAAAACAACGTGATTCGTTTTTTTCTATATACAATAAACTTTTACCTACTAGAAAAAAAATAAACTCATGCGTAGACGTAATTAGTCACACAAGATTTTTTTTTATCATTCAAAGGAATAATTACAATATTGTTTTTTAATTGATACGTTTCATTATTTACTTCGAATTTTTTTTTTCCATATGGAATGATTCATCATTAAATCTAAGGTCAACAATAAAATTAACCAATAAGAAAAGTTTTTTATGAATCATCAGTCATTAAGTTCGATGTGATTGATTGACAGCTCTATATACACAAATATCATTTTTTTTTCTTTTTATAGCTTTGATTCATATCATTACTTTTTGTTGACAAATGAGTTCCTCAACAACAAAAAAATTTCGTGAATTTATGAGTGAACCACTTTATGATAAAAGTATTCGAGATGTTCCTGGTATAGGTGATATCCTTGGAACAAAATTATCTGACGCTGGCTATGAAAAAGTTTGTTTTAATATATTCATAAAACAATAAATAATTTTTTTTCTATTTAGGCATATATTTTTTTTGGTAAATATTTATTATTGAATAAAGATATTGAACAATTTCAAGATTGGATACAGACACAATGTGGTGCAAATAATTATCAAGCTAAAATAGCAGCAGAAGCATTATCGGAATGGGCTGATGCATTTATTTAGAAAAATTTGTTTTGTTTGTTTTTCTTTTGTATATAGGAAGAAGAATTCATTATATTGTTGTTGTTTTGTTGTTAAATAAAAATTGTTATTTCTAGATTATTAATTATGTCGTCGACAACATCACAAAAATTTCGTGATTTTACAAGTGAACCATTAAAAGATAAACTTCTTAGTGAAGTACCTGGTCTAGGACCAAAATTGGCAAGTAATTTACAAGAATCTGGTATTACTAAAGTATGTTTAATATTAATTTCTTTTTTTGTATTTATTAAATTTGTTTTATTTTAAGGCTTTTGAATTATTGGGTATTTATTTAACATTATTAAAGAACAAAGAATATTTTGAAGTTTGGATACGTGATAATGCTGGTGCAAATCGTCATCAAGCTAAACAATGTGCTGATGCAATTGATGCATTTTGTTCACAATTTCTTTAAATAAAAACTAAAATGTGTTTTTTTCTTTTCTTTTTTTTGCTCTATATATGTAAAATAATAAAAAAATCAGTCATGTCTTTTATTATTATGATTATTTTTTCTTAAATGAACTGTTTGTAGATATAAATATGAAATATTTAATTAGTTTTATTTTAATTTCTGGAATTTTTATTAACGGTAAGAATTATTTGAAATGAATGAATTTAAAAGAAAATGTTTACTTATGTTCATTTTTTTTTGTTCTTGTTATTTTAGTTTCAAATTCATTAAGTTGTTTTGTATGTGACTCGAAAGAAGATGAACATTGTCCAGAAACATGGACACGAAAAGATATATTACCTGTTGAATGTGGTGGACCTGATGGAGTACAAGATGCTCGATTCTGTATTAAGACAATTGCAGTTTTTGGAGGTTTGATGAATTTATAATTAACTATGAGAACACTATTTTATCCTATATCAAATAGAATTTTATGATTTTGAAAATATTTGAGAGATATCATTTTCATACGAAATATTATACAGACAGACTGAAGAGTTTATTTGAATATTTTAATTTAAACAAAAAAAAAACATTTAAGAATATATTTTACTGATCAGAACACATTAGTTTGAAATAGATTGAAAATATTTGTAAATGAAAATGTTACATGTCCATTGTCTAATATAATAGTTGAATATTTTTTATAAAAATTAATATTGTTTATTTTTTTATTGTTTAGGTGCTGTGGCAACCAAACGGTTTTGTAGTTCTCGTCACATGGATAATCAATGTATTGAAGTAAAATATCCTCAAGATGAAAAAATGTATTATTCATGTACATATACGTGTTCAAGAGATGGATGTAATGGTACATCTCATTTAGATATATCAATAATATTTGTGCTTTTTTTTATATTAATACAAATGATTTGTATTTAATTTTTTATGTACTTTCTTTAATCATTCAATTGATATTTCCATGTTTTTTGATAAAACATTTTGTTTTTATATGCTTATTTGTAAAAAGTTAGCTTAGTAGTTCTTTTTTTTTATAATCATTCCATTTTTTGTTATAAATAGAATGTAATGGATTTCTGTGGTTAAAATATTTCATTAGATAAATAATAATTAATTCGTGATTCTAATGACATTTTGATCATTATGAATGAAGAAAATGTTTAAAATGAGATAAAGGTCTTTTATAAACAATGAAAATCATGTGTGGTATAAAACAATCTTGATTCAGAAAAAGAATGTGGTTTAGGTCATAAAAAAGGAAAAGAAAATGATAAAGGTAATAACGAATATTTCAATAAATTTAATTTGTATTAGACATTATAAATTTTTCTTTAATTCAAATTCTTCACAATGAAATACAATAAAAGAATTTTTAATAAAAAATAATAAATCAATTGATCAGTTTTTTTAAAAGCTTGATATCGATCAACTAATCTTCGAAATGAACAAAAACACTATATTTGTGTGCTTACTTATTAATAGTAATTTTTCTTCTCATTATTACATAATTCATAATTCTAGTTCAATATTACTTCATTCTATAAGATGAATATAACAGATAGGAATGTTACTTTAACTTTAAAACTTTAACTTTATCAATAAAGTTAAAGTAGATTATATTCCCTTGAAAGTAATCAGGATCTTCATCCTAAAATTCGCTATGTGCTTCCATATTTGTTCCTAGATCAGTACTACGACTCCATGCACTGCTACACAGAGGAGTGCCGTCTAGGTCCTCAACTACTATGTACTAGGTAGGGAAGGAAGTTACTTTTACATTACCAGTAACTGGGTAACCGAAAATTTTTATCCCATCGATTTTCATTTACAACTACAGCTTTCATTATTTCTTAAGTCCTATCGTATGAAGGTACTCCCAGATCCTCATCCGTTATCTGATAAGTGTATCTATAAGTCTTCAAGTCTTATCAAAGTTCACTTTCGATAGCCTATCTATCATCAAGTATGAATCCTATGTTGAGTCAAACAACGTTATGGTTCTTCATTACGGTAAGGACAAAGCATAGAGTTGTTCGGGTCAAATGAAAGAGAATCCTGACAAATCCTTATATTGACCCGAACATGCCTATGTTTCACAGGGATAGTAGTAGAGATTAACGCTCGTAAAATCTGATTGATTAGAAAATTAATCAATCAAATTGCAGGATTTTAATTTTTCACTATTGTAAGGAAAAAATATAGGCATGTTCAAGTCAATATAGGAGTTTATCAGGATTCTCTTTTATATGGCTCGAACAATCCCATGCTTTGTTCTTACCATAATGAAGAATCACAATATTGTTCGAATCAACATAGGGTTTATACTTGATTATAGATAGGCTATGGAAAGTGAACTTTGACAAGACTTAAAGACTTATAGATACACCTATCAGATAATGGATGAGGACCTGAGGGTACCTTCATAATATACATTTTAAGAAATTATAGAAGCTGGAGTTATAAATGAAAATCGATGATTCAATAGTTTTCCGTCACAGATAACGTAATGGATCGGGAACGGTTACTTGCCGCCCCTACTTGCCAACTTAATAGTATTCTTAAAACATAGTATTTGAGGAACCAAAAGTACTCGTATAGTACAGCACTTAAAGAGCTCAAAGTGTGCTCAATATATAGTGCGTGAAGTTCCAAGGGTATTCCACGGTATAATACTGTCAGAGCTTAACTACTGCTCTGAGGACAAACATTGAAACTTACAGTCAAATTCAGGATGAAGACTGTGACTACATTCAATAGAATATAATTTACTTTAACTTTTTTGGTAAAGTTAAGATTTTAAAGTGTTACTCTAAACTTTTAGTTTTAAAGTTAAATGTATCACTTAAAACTATAAATTTAAAATTAAGTTAAACACCCCATAATGGTGAATAAGATGCACAACTTAAATTTTCTTTAAAGGCACTTCCGTTTTATTCCTTAATCATACAACAAAATTACGATTCACTCGTATATATATAAATTGAGTAATTGTTTGTTCTAGTTAGTTAAAAAAGAGAGCAATCATTTTTAATCTTTCATATGAAGAATAAACGAACAAGTTCTAATATAGTATAGATATAAAGATAAAATTCTAATAGTGCTATTCAAAAGTCTGTTAATATAGAAAAAATATAATGAAGAAGCGTTTTGCTGCTCAAATTGTAAATAATGTAACGATATTTATGTTATTACATCTAATAAAATTGCTAATAGAAAAGGAATTGTGAATAAAACTGCCGGTACCTTTTAGCATCCTTTATAATATTTTTCAATAGTATTCATAACTGTAATTCACATGACAATTCATATGGAAGCTATTAAATATTTAAGTCTTTACAAGTCCAATGATTTCAAAGTCATTCCTTTTCACAGGATTGGAAAGGAACTATACTACTTAAGCATGCTAAGTCAGACAGACTCTAAGCCCTGGAACAATCATTGTTTATCTTCTCTACTGTTCACTTAGGTTAGTAGATATATCTTTTCTTTTCTTTGATTATATTCATCTTTTTGTTTATTCGAGGACTTCAAATGTTCGCTTTTCACTTTTATACTATATATTCAAATACATATTGTTTGGCGATTTCTCTCCTTTTCTGTATCGTCTTTTTTCTCTCTTTATTAGTCCTTATATAAACTGACACATTTATGTTTCATGAAGATAAAATAAAGTACGATTTAGGAAGTCATTTTTCAATTTAACTCAGCGAACTCGTAAAAACAAAAGGTAAAGATTGACAAAGCAATCAACAAATTTTATTTTTCATTCAATTTTATTGTTTCATAGATGATAAAGATATCAAATGCATATAAAAAATATTTCGCTAATTCATTTATATTGACAAACGTTTAACCTTTTGAATGCAGACAAAATAAAGAAGAGTGTAAGATAATAAAAAGAATGTGATTTTTCTGAGAAAATTATCCATCGATTTATAACAACAATATTCGACAGATGACAACAAATTTGATATGCATAGGAAAATAATCTTGCTTCATAAACCCAAAGAATGACAGCCATTTAAGTATTGACTTTATTTCGTTGAAAAAAGAACCATATAACTTCATTGACAAATATAATAAAATAATCTACTTTTATTACAGGAAAGGTCATAAACCATTTTTTTTTAAATTACAAAACAATGGACACTTATATATGGAATAACACAATTGCACAAAAATTCGAAAACAATTCTCCTATTGTTAAAAAAATAAACCCTCTCCATGATAGCGTAGATTGATCTATTCTTTGTCGTATGATATAAAATCTTGGTCCGTATCTCGAATGATAGTATAAATCATTTTTATATTCGTGTACCTTGGTTTTCATGAATCCTTAAACTCATATACTTTTAAAGGGTTTATGAAAAATTGCTTGTAGTAGAAAAGTTTATTATTCTACCCTTCTTTTTAACAGTGTACTGATAAAGATCAAAAATTCTATAAAATTTATATTTTATTTATTTGTAGTTATTTAAGAGAAAAAGTAAAATTCTCATACGTATACTGCGTATCATTTACATTGATATTTAGTTCACGTTCTCTTAAGTTATTAAAATTAAATTTGCATACTTTCTTTATTCTCCGACATCTGTTCACTTTATAATTAAGTTTCATATACTAGGATAGTGAAATCATATTGCAGGGTGAAATTTATTATGTTAATATGTGTTCCAGATAGCCGAAGAGGCGTTAGTATATCATACCGATACCCATGTCATCAAAATCGCGAAAAAACTGTCGATTAATTGCAATTTATTAGTCCGATAATCGTAAGATTATATCGCAATTAATTGCCAAAACTGACGATTTTTTCTCAGTTTTCTCAATAAAAAGCAAGACTTTTCAGAAACGATAACACCTTAATGAAATTGACAGATGTTATTAGATAGTCTATCGTAGACTTCATGTTTCTTCTCCCAAAAAAAGAACCAAATTGATAGATAACAAAAATAATCGATAGAAAAAGAATGAATAACAGAGCCAAATATCTTAAGTTTGAGAGTAGATAGAGCTACCGATACAATAACATGAAAAGAAGAGAATGTTACGTGATTTCCCATAACATTACCGATGTGAATAGTTAAGCAATAATCGACGATTTTATCGCAATTAAGCCGCAATTATTTTCGATTTTTCACGAGAAAATCCCGATTTGTCTGCCAATTGAACAAAAATCGTGAATAATTGTCAAAAGTGCAGCGATTTTGATAATATGGTTGGCCATAAGTTTGAATCTTGTATCCGGTACTATTATTTTTAACTTGAAATAACCCACCGTGACGTGAAGAAAAGTAAAGCTGTGCTGTTTTCCTCTTGTTGAAAGTAGTCTTTTTCTATTTTTGACAAGGTCTTACTGTTTTGAACTATGGATAAAAAAAATTATTTTAGAAAAAAATAAGCGTAAAGTCTACTTTTTACTCGGCGCGAACTACATGAACCCCCAGAGTCTTTGCCCATTCAGTTTTTTTTGCATTAGCTGTTTAAACGACAATAAAGTATTATCCGTACAGCATACAGAGCCAGGGATAGGTTAAGTGGTCCTAATTTCAGGAATATAATAACTACTATAGAAATATTACGCTGTTTAGTAGGTTTGAATAGGATCGAACTTGAGATCTTTATTCCAAAGAATAAACATCAGTACCAGATGTGAGATTCGAACTTGTCGCTATCGATGTAAGACATCTACACCCATTCCATCATCTGATACAGCTAGATAATTATTTCGAATTTGCAGTTCAGTGTTAACCGAAATAATGGCTAAGTCATTGAAAAGAGTATTACATTTCAATTGGCTATTTAAAAAAACAAATCTGATTGATTATTTACGAGAATGTTTCTAATTGATTCATGAAGAAGTTTCTTAACGGATCAATGCGATAAGTTTTCGTATACTATAAATAGGCGCATTTCATATTAGTTGATGTAACATTGTCTTGTTACACAGGATAAGACAGAAATATCTAGTCTCTCTTTAAAGAGCTGATCTTGTTTAAAAGTGACCGGTCCTAATGAACATAGTTTTTTGTCAGAAGAATAACTTTCATTACGGCTTTTCATTTACTTTTCTCTTTTGTTTTTTCAGAGGACTTCTGTTTTAAACAATGACGGAAGAGTGGGAGACGCGGCTTTACAAGGCCTGACTCCCTTTTCCGAAGCTTTCTTATCGGAAGAGATTTGTGGTTGAATGATGGGTTCAAACGCTAATGGTTCACCAGCAATCATTTGGAGACGAAACACTATTTGTCATTCAAATACTGACAGAACCTACTATTTATATGCCTGTGAAAGAGCAGGAAAGGCTATGTGTATGTCTGATGGCAAATTCTTTGTAACTAACCGATTTCGAGGAATTTTGTCACAGAGTATTATCATGGATCACTTGCTGTCTCAAAGGAGACCAGCAGTAAGATTCGAAGGTTACGGCTTTCATAATGTTTCTAGTGAGAATTGGAACATTCGAGGACCCAAAAATAATCATGCAAGTATGGTGGTGAGAACGGGAGTGCTAAAGCTATTCGACTACACTGTTTCAATCCCATGATTCATCAAGCGCCGACAATGGCTGCAATTGGGAGTAGAAGGACGGTAGCTCGGCACGACCCATGAACGAGAGTATGGGTTGCAAAACCTCTCTCCGGCAACATTACCGCTGACAACAACATCTACGTTGGGTGATAATAATAGCATCGACCATAGCAATGGCAGTATTACTAGCGACAGTGAGAGGGAACAAGAAATACCCGCAGCTTCCAGCACTTATTTTTTTGAAACCTATTAGGATTTTTTTCTTGGGATTTATTGAGATTTACTCGGAGTTTTTCAATGAATTCTAGGATTTTTTTCTATATTGAGATTTTTTTTGGGAGTTTTTTCTTTATTGGGATTTATTTAGATTTATTAGAACTTTTTAATAAATTTCCGAATATATTGATATTTGATTATCATATGCGATTTATTTTTATTTCAAATCGATGATGTCTTTATCGATGTGTATGTTCAGAAAATTCTTCGGCTATTTAAGAATGAATACTATTTTCATCTTTTTATCAGCAACTTTCAGTACTTAATTTGTGGGATTTATTAAGATTTTTCGTAAATTCCAGGATTTATCTCTTTCTTAGAGGATATTAGAATACTGGGGATAGATCGTCGGATTTATTTCTATTTTTATGTATGTATTGTAATTTTAATGATGTGTAGATGTGTATTTTAGTGTCGTCATCTAGAGGAATTTTTAAATAAATCCTAGGAATTTATTTCATTCTCTATGGATATTATTTTTTTTCATTCAATGCAGATCTCTATTTTAACGTTGTTAACTAGAAGAGTTTTTAAATAAATCTCGAGATTTATTTCTATTCTTCTATACAAAAAAGGAGTGGTTGAGTCAGGGTTCGAACCTTAACATGTATAAATTAAAAGTCATGGTTCTTAGGAATGTACCATGCAGTGTTGTGAATTAATCATGCTAAATGGAGAAATATGATTAACATTATCAATCGATGCTGCTTTGTGTAGGATATATTTGCTGAAAAAAGAATCGATTCGCTAGGAAATTGATTTCCATTATGAAGTTGAATGCGGTTGAATGTCGGTGGCGATAGATAAAACTTAAACAAATCTGCTTGAAAAAGTATGATCCACTAAGGAATTATTTCATGCGATGAAGTTGTTATTAGAAATTCTACTTTAGTTTAATATGGCGGAATAAATCCACTGGAGGATCGATTCATATTAAGGAGTTGAATGTGAATAAGAATAGATATATCTTTAATTGTTCTGCTAGGAGAAGTATGATCCGGAAAGACAGTATTGCATGTTATGGAGTTGTGATTATAAATTCTCTTATGTTATAATGTTTTGGGGATAGATCCTCTGAAACGAGATTAATTCGGCGATTAATTTATGTATGTTGGATTTTATTACATGTTTACTATATAAGTCATCATAATTTTATTCTATCAGTGATAGAAAAAAATCCCAGATTTATGATAAATCCAAATAAATCTCAAAAAAATAAAACCCGGTAACCCCTCGTTTCCGTACACTTCCTAATTTCATTAATAAAACTTCTTACTGCAAAGAAGATGATAAAATATTCGAAATTAGATACATCAATAAATCATTTTTTTACATTAAAATTTGCCTTCCACATAATATCTGTCTATATTGAATAAGATGTTTCTGAATAAATAATTCAGATATACGTGTTTATATATAAGAAACGTAGCCGACAAGAAAGACTTACAAAGAACATATTTATAATCTATCTAACATTATCTTGTCTTATTTAATTCGTACACGTTCAAGAAAATTAAAGTGCAGAACTCATTTGAACGAGGACATCTATTTGTAAGAAAGTACTAGACAGCACCCTCGAAAGTGAAAGAGAGAACTGCAAAGCAATGTAAATTCCTCCAATAATTGAAAATTATTCGTTGCTACTCACCAAAAGAGCTCGGTTTTTTGGATTACTCTACCTCTATGAAATATTTTATGAAGTATTTCTGGAAAATGTATTGAGAGAAAAGAAACGTCGCTGAATGACCCTTTCTCAGTAATTGAAAACTATTGCTGACATATTGATAAAAACTATATGAATTTCTATGATAATTTAAGGAAATCAACTAGTTTTTACTCGAATTCCAGGCTCAAATCATGGTATTTTGATCGAAAATTCTAAAATGTTAAAGTGTTTTTCTTTGCGACACAGTAACTACATCAGCTTATTCAGTCAACAAAATATCTGTGATTTTTCCATTTTTGTGACAATTTTAATGTTGTCTACTCTCTGAGCAGTTCCATTTTTGAGTAGTCGTCCCTAGTGTAGCCTCTTTCAGCGGTGAAACTACCGAAAGTTATCACAATGTATTTCTTTTTGAAAAAATGAAGAAATCAAGGATTTTCTACATGTCTGAAAACAGTTTTCCCTTCGTGACAGAAAAAAACTGTTTCGTAATCATACTAAACTTTAAAAAAGTCTTCGCCTGTACTAAAAATTGATTCTTATCTTAGAAATCTGCCAAAGAAAGTCAAAATTTTCAGAAACTTGCGAAGTTTTCGCATGGCGAAAATCTGTCACATTTTAGGTTTCAAGAGAAAGAAAAATTTGTCTCCTCTAATCTTGACTGTCTCAAAACTTTCGCGCGGATCCTAGTGTTGCAGCTTCATTTCTGAAACCAATTAACATATCCTCAAGATAAATGTTAGCGAATTAAAATGTTTAAATATTTAGTTTTTGTTTATTTTTCTGATTTATGTCGATTTATATTTAAAGCTATATAGTTGTATTTTATCTTGATTATTTTAGATAAATATGTTTTGCTGCTCGTAGATGAAAAGACATTTTTTAGTAAATTTAGATTCTGAAATCTGATATTCATGCAGCTAAATTAGTATTTTCATTAGATGAACGAATGAATTTGAAAATTGATAGTGGAAGTCAAATCGTATCTTATTATTCAAAATATAAAGATAAATCAAATAAAGTTAAATATATTTATGCAATAATTATCCATCTTTTCTCTCAATTATTTACTGATTATTGTTCTTGTTTATTAGTTACCTGTATTATTTCTAAAGCACCTGTTTCATTTCATAAAATATATTTTTATTTTTTGTAATTATTTAAAATAAATTTCTAATTGTTAAACACAATTTTTCATTATAATTATCGATTAGTAAATGATAAATTTATATTATGTGTATTTGATTCAATGTCATTTGATAACTTTTTTGAAGAATTTGATTCACTTTTTTGATCAGAGGATATATATTGACGAAGTTTATGTGTTGATGTATGATTAATTAAAACGTGAAAATCATTTAATAACAGTGAATTATTCAACAACCGTTTTTGAATATATCACAAAATTAACAAAACAACTTTTAATAAATATATAAATTTCTGTAATAAATATTCTCTTTTATGAAAATCTATCACTACAACAAACTTATATAAAAAAAGTATCACAATCATCACAAGCTAGTTGTATCGCAGATAGTTTATCAGAATATTTGCGTTTAAATAAAGAATTAATTTAGATAATGGATCAGCCAACTGTTAATCATCTACCTCCTCCAATGGCTACCTACATTCCTCATTTAGGATCTCCAGTTTTCGTACTAAATCAACAACAATCATTAACAATACCAAAACAATTTTTAATTGTTGAATATTTTTCAGCTACTTCTAGTCCATTGAATGTTGAATTCTCCGCACATAATTGCGATGCTGAACAACAATAGCATATGATAGTTATGATGCAAATGTAACAATAATAGGCTGATGGGAATTTTTCTCCATGTTACATGATATCATTTCCACCAACAATGATTCTGTAATCGGAAGTCAGTATAGATCAGCCAGCGACGCATCAGATTTTTTAACTAAAAAACACTAAAAATCGGGGATTTCAGTGTTACTGCTATTTTTGTAGTATTTCGTTATTCTTTAAGACCTAATGGTATCAACGTGAATTTTTTCCTAGAAACTACACCTAGTCATAGTCTATCAATAGCTATAAATATCATATTGAAAACCGAACGGATTGACGAGACACTAGGAGAAAAAAGCACAGAATTCTGACATTCAGGATTCCTTCGAATTCAACAGAATGGCAGAAATTGGAGATTTTCTTCTTGAGAGAAATTCATGGATAGTAACGATAAATAATATTTTATTAAGAGTAAAAATACCACTCTTTTATCCGAAGTATGGAAGATATACTCAAATTTTCCTTCTCAGTAGAGTGATTTTTTGACCTAGCTTATTTTTATCAATATCAAATTATATTATTTTAATAACATTTAATTCTCTTGCTTTAATTAATTTTTAGTGATGCTATCGATTAAAACTTTTCATCGATATCAAAATAATTTATATTGATCGGATCCACCATTGACTCTCATGCCACTGCCTATGGAATAGCAGTTCAATTCCAACCTGGGATCTATACAGGTCCTAGATCGATAAAATAGAACCAATACATTGAATTATTATCAAGTTGTGGTGACGCTATGGTGAGTCTCGAAAGCACTGGATACACGAAAAACAAATAGAAAAATAATTGGCTTAGTTACTTTTATTCAGGTCTTTCACAAATTTGTTAGAAAACCAGTATTTACTTGTGTTTTGAATCTGCCGTATCTCATTAATAATCAATAGATTTAATTGATCGATATTATAGGCGGGTTCTACGAATCTCTACTCTGATATACTTAAAAGACCAAAATTCAATCTAATATTATGCATAAGTAATATTAAAATGAAACTAATCGGTATCTGTATGAATCCCAGTCGATGAAGAAGCATTAATATGTACTTGGAGTTGCTATATCATATCAACCAATGTAATCAATATATTCTACTAACCTTTTTTAAGGCACATCAGAAAGGATGAAGTTTAATCTAATGATACGTAGACACAACATAAAAATGGAAATCTTTTGGACTCGTGCGAAAAATACTTTTTTATAAAAACTTTTCAAAGGTATGATGCGACAACATTTAATAAAATAGTGATGGATTAAACGATGATCCTTTCCTCCTTCTAATCGACATTTTGTAAAACGAATATAGAAACTAGTTTCTATCCTATTATATTCTATTCAAACAAGATAAACTTTTAAAATTGTTTTGCTGTTTATGGTTTTCTCAGCTTTCCTATAAATCAAACATTGAGGTCAACATGCATACTAGCACGCTTGAATCATAAATCAATAGTTAGTATTTTTGAAAACTTATAGAAGAGCACAACAATATTGCCATAGTATCGTAATAAATCTGAACTTATATCACTTGATATTTTATGATCATATAATACTATACTCATACAATAAATAGGTTAAGTTTCGAAAGACTTACTGTTATGAAACAAAAGATTAATACATGTTGAGGTGGCTTTTCACCTAATGAAACTTTCTTTATATCAATTTAATGTATATTTCACATCTTTATTACACCTATAGTTCTTGTGGAATCAGTATATTAAAAATAAATAGCTAGCTAATCTAGTATTAATAAATCCATAATACTTTAGATAGAATACAGGTTCAAAAAATTGAGTATTTATACGACTCTACTTATAGTCCGAAACAATCTATTGAAATGCCTTGTTCAATCGAAAAATTAGAAGTCAAAGAAAATAGTCTTATCGGTCTATAATAAATTTCGTTTTTCTTATTATTATCCATTTTTTATAGAATAATCAATTAAAAACTGAAATACAATTATATTGGAATTATTTATTCATTTTCTTTTTATTCGTATAAATAAATAAGATTAAGTTAGATGTATTTAAAAAAACTAATGAGAATGGAAAATGCCTGTTAATGTTTCACACATGATTGGTTTGATTGCTCAAACAATAAAAATGATAAAAAATAAAGAAATAAAAGGTAATAACACCAACATGCAAGTATGTATATGTAGAAAATCAAGATTCGATGATTACAATAAAATTTTGCTGCTCTTATTGAAGCGATTGTCGAATTTCATGATGTATATGGAAGAGAAAATCAACATAAGATGCACCACCTGTAATACCTTTATCTTCAACAAGATAATTCTTGAAATATGGTTCAATTGAATCACGTTGTTTAATAAAAAATACCTTAAAAAGTAAAATCAATATAAAAATTTTCTTTTCTAATTTATATACTTTCATATGGCAGTTTCGTTCATTACGAATCATATTTAGTAATGTTCGAACATTTTTTGATATTGTATTATCAAGTTCAACAATACGACACTAAAAATATAATACATTTTGACATAAAATATATGAAATACAACTATTCAATTTTTATTACTGTTTCTAGTTGAATATATGGTGTTGATTGAATACCAAATAAAGATTGCACAAATTGCGGATCGACTTGACTACCAAGCCAGATGTACATAACAAGACCATTTTCTATAGAAATATTTATAAGTACAAATTTCTATCTAACAAGGAAATTCAGACAGTTCAACAAAAAAGACAATTACACTTTCAAGAAGATTTATGTTTTACTAAAGCTTGAAAGATTATCCACTAATACGCTAGAAGCAGCATTACAATCAGACGGTAAGGATTTTAAACTTATGTAAACTGTATCTTTTTAAATCCAATACTAGTCTTACTATGAAATTTTCTAACATTTTTCTTAAGAACATTAAAAAAAAAGCCTAAAGAGGTTCGTATTGAATCTCTAAGATAAGTATTACATATATTTATATCCTTCCTATTTTTCAAAACTTGATTTTGATCTAGATACATTTAAATTGCTGAGATTGTCAAGATATATTGGAACGATAATGGAAAGACTATAATAAAACTTTTGATTTGATATCATGACATTTTTGGCAGATATTCATCAAACAACAGTCAAAAACCAGTTCATTTGACGACTTAAAGTTCTCTGTAGATCTTCATTCTATACAGTTTTTTTGTATAAAAAAACATAGCAGAGAATAGAATTTGAGAGAATCTTTGTTTCATGCAAAGAAAACGGAGCACACATTCTATATTTTGAAAAAGTCGAAAAAATGATGATCTACTTATACAATTGCCTTTTTATATAACAATAATATAGTGAACTCTAAGTAATAGATTTTGTCAGGCTTTACAGTATCGTATATTCATTCGAGTAGAAAAGGAAATTAATCATTACACTGAAATTTTTTGGAGAGTTTTGAAATGTGTGATCTAATAAAATCAAAATAGAGAAAAAACGAAACCTTTTTTTTTTGAAAAACGACTATTTTTTAAGCGAAAATCATCAAAATATTTTGATACAAAACGAGGTGCTAAATAAAAGAAATTATATTATGTATGAAAGATCAGATCTCAAGAAATCTCCTCATACATTTATCCTAATTTCGATTTTTCTATTGATAAATGTCTTTTTGCTTTTGAGAAAGCACTATTTCAACTCAGTGTGGCAAGCGAAAATATGCATTTGATTTTAACGTGTATTATCTTACCAAGAATATAAGCTCCTCTATCAGAAAGTCGATCATATAAACATCGAATCATTGATGGTGGAATTTTATCCTCTTCCAAATTATGCTAAATAAAATTCAATTAAAAATTGTAAAAAGAATTTTTTTTTCTGTGAAGATAATCTACAAACCAGTGGATAAATTCGTGGATATAAATATACGTATATTCCTTTAATATTCATCGACATAATTCGTTGTATTAACCAACTTCGATCATCAGTTGTTACTGTTTGTGCTAAATAGAAATTTAATTTATAAAATTGAATATAAAAATTTCAAACCAACTTCCAATTAAAACATCAGATTTAACTAATGAGCAAGCATAAACAGGAAATAATTTTAATGTGTCAGGTAAAACTAATTGTCCAGCAACTGATCCTGTTGCACAATTCAATCGATAACAAGCTAATGCATTAGCAACCTGCGATATTATACTATCTCTTATTTGTTTTGGTGTTGATGTTGAAATTGAACGAACAGCTTTAAAGAAATAATTAAACTAAAATTTTTATTTTATTCTTTTACTAACCAAGTTTTGTTGTATAATTTAAAATTGTTCCTAGATCAATAGATGAAAATAATGAATTATATGATGACGTCACAGCTAATGCTAACGTTAAGATTCTTAAACGACGTTGACCAGATATACTTGTATAAAGTAAAGCAACCTATTTGAAAAAAAACGAAAAATTAATTGAAACAGAAAAGGAATAACTTACTTGAACATAAGCATTATTGTCTATAGGTAACTTATCATCATGTTTTATTTCAACACATACTGATTTATCAGAATCAATTGTACCAAGTATCATTTCTGTTGCATTTGTCATATAAAAATTTCCAAAAAAATCGATTGCTCGAATTCCTAAAAATCAAATTGAAACATCTATCATTTTTTTTTCCTTAATTTTTTTACCTGTACTTGTTCGTACACGCATTAATGCATCAAATACAGTAGTTCGTTGAAAATTACGTTTAAGTTCATCTAATAGAAGTTCACCATCATTTTCAACCTAATAAAAACAATAACAAAAATCTTATATTTTTACATAAAAATAAAATCCTACGGAAAAATATTTAAATTTATAAATTTGTCCACCAGATAAACGACAAACTTCACCAATTGTTGCAAGATCCATATAAGTATTCGGAAAAACAAATAAGTCAACAGCACAACCATTTTGAGCACATTCTTCTCCAAGTTTTGTATAAATATTATTAGTAACTGGTGATAGAATTGTCTAAATAATTTTTTTCTTTAAATAAATAAATAAATAAATAAATAAATTACTAAACAAACCTTTTCTTTCTCAGTACCAAGTATTTTTTTATCATCACGATTTGATAATTTTCCAGGAGCAACAGCAATTGGTAATGTTGTAGAAAATATATAAATTTTACCGGGACAATTAGCTTCCTATTTAATTTTTGTCTTATTATTTCATACTCTTATATGATTAAAATCTTACTTTTAATGCTTCAATACCTGATTGAATAACTGGTGCTAATATAGTTTCAGTTTCTTGTGTATTTGCAAATGTTTGTGGAATTTGATCAAGTAAGCTAGTAACAAAAAATATTTAATAAAAAATTTTCCTTATTACATGTATTTACCTATCTATTACTGAACGTGTATCTTGTGGTGAACAAAGAAAACCATCAAGTAAAGGTACAAAGATATCTTCAAGATCGGAAACAACCATCATTTGTGGCTGTCCGAGTGTATTCTAATAAAAAAAAACAAAAATAATAAATCAAATATTTATATCAAAGAAAACAAAAATTATTAGTAACTATACGATAAGAAAGTATTAGATAAAATTAGTAGATCAAGGAAAATGAACATGCTTTCTCTACATATATTATTTGTTTTACTTGCCCCCTGAAATACAAATGATCAAATCAATGATAAAGCAAAAATAAGTTTCAATTATCTTACTTTAATATTATAAAAATGTATATGTTTGTCAAATGTTGCAAAACCAACTCGCACTGTAGATACTTCAGCATTTTTATCTCTATATAAAATAAAATAATTAATAATGAATAAATAAATATAAAATATTTAATAAACTTTGGTAAATAATCAAGAAGATCAGTTTTTAATATATGACAAATATAACTAACAAGACCACTACGAACACTACTATAAGATACATCAATCATAAATATAAATGCTGGTGACTTAGGCCATTGTTCATTCTAAAAATATAAAATAAATTGAAATTAAGAAAAAAAAAGATTAAATTTTACATACTTTACAATATTGTTTTGTTGCTAAAGCTTCATATGAACCAAGACAAAGTTCAGGTCGTTGATACCAATCCATACGACGACCACTATGATCAAGATGATTAAAATATTCAGCAGGTACTATAATGAAAAATAATATCCAATTATCTCTCAAAATAATTAGTTTTTCTCTTAATCTAACCATCTGTTGCTGCTTCACAAAAACAACAATTAAAACGTTTTCCACCATCAATAAATTGCATATATGTACACATATATGCTTTACAACGTTGACATCTCACTGGACCTATTTCACCAAAATCAGCAAGTGGTGGTTCAAGCTGAAAGAAAATTTATATTTATTGTCAAGAATAAAAAAATATTCAAAAAAAATATTACCTCATCAGAGCGAAGATCTGCCAATGGAGTAATCGATAGAGTAATAGGTATATTTGCTTTTTTGACCATATCATTTGTATATGGTATTGTATATATTGATGAACGCATGAAACGTGGATTGCAACTGCCTTGATCTTGACATACAAAATCTAGTGTTACCGGTGGTGGTAATAAACCTGGAGTATTTGTTATGAATGGTTCTTTATATCTTTCTCGATTTTGTTCAAATGTTCGAACCTAAACCAATATAATTGTGATTTTAATGAAAAAAAAAGAATAGTTTTTGTTTCAATAAAATATATACGCACAACATCAGGTATTAGATCTGGATCAACACGTGATTGTGCAAATGGTCGTTGTAACAATCCTGGTACTGGAGATTGAGAACGATTTGAATTAGGTGCATTTAATTGACTACCAGACATAGATGATGGACCATATGAATTAGGATGTTGAGATTGTGGTGGATAATTTGTCGATGATGTTGATGGACTGTTTGTTTGAAAAGAAGATAATGAACCATTATAAGTTGACTGACTGCCAGGATATTGACTTTGTGTAAATGGTGGTGCACCACCTATATTTGATGGTGGCTGATTAGAAAGAAGGGGTTGTGAATTTGAAAATTGAGAATTAGTTATCTTTGGCGGAGTACTAAATTGATTACTACTTAAATTTGACGATTGTTGATTAGAAAAAGGTGGTTGTGAGTTTTGAAATTGAAAACTAGCTGTTGTTGGTGGAGCACCAAATTGGTTGGATGTATTAGATGGAGGTTGTGTTTGTGCAGATGATGGTGGTGGTCCTGAGTTTAAATAGGGATGTTGTGTTTGTGCAGATGATGGTGGTGGTGGTCCTGAGTTTAAATAGGGATGTTGTACTGGTGATTGACCTAAAACAGATGAATATTTGTGCATATAAAATGAAGATTTATAGAAAACATACTGATTCCATTAGATTTCGTTGGTGGATAAGAATTAAATTGTTGTTGTTGTTGTTGTTGTTGTTGTTGTCCTGAAATAGGAGGTGGATACTTAGATAGTTGAGAATTAACTTGTGGTTGATGGCCAGAAATAGAAGACGGATTTGTAGAAGAATGCGTAGGTGGTTGCATTGATGTCAATTGTGGTTGTAGTGATTGATTGCCTGAAAAATTGGGTGGTAAGATCGGAGGCTGAATTGGAAATTGTGAATGAGATTGAGATTGAGATTGCGGATTTCCTTGGAAGTTAGGCGGTAAAATAGGTGGTTGAAATTGCCCTGGAAAATTTTGAAGTGATGATTGTGATTGCTGTTTCATAGTTAACGGAAGAGAATCTGTATTAAAAGTCGGTGGTGGTCCAGCAAGCATTATTCTATCGAGAAAAAAGAATCTATAAGCAATAAAGAACTAATATGAATGTTTTATATATAATATGAAAATGCCAAATTGGCATCATGTACACGTAATCCATTACAGCAAGGTCGTCACACTACAAGTGACACGCGAATAATGTATGCGTGGAAGGTGTTCTAATTGGTCGATGATCACTATTGTATCATTCAAAATTTTATCAATTATATTAAGATTTCTTCAAATAGACATCAACAACTAACATGAAATTCAATTCACAAACACACTTGGTGCAAAATCAACGAGAAAGACACAGAATCGTTAGTTCCATTCAAGATATAACCATTGATATTTAATGACATCTTTTGTACCGTATTACCGATAAAAAAGCCATCTATCGGAGGCAAAGAAAATGGTTTCTTTAATGAATGTTTTTGAAGTGAGATTGTATTGACGAATTTTAGGTACAATAAAGAAGAACAGAAAAATTGTCATATAACATATCAAACAATTAAATGAAGCATAACTAAAACAACGAATCAATATCAGATAAAATTTTTTTCATTTTTAATAGTAAAAATGTTAACTTAAAAAGTAAATATCAATAGACTCTTTATATTTTGCAAAATGAAAAATAAAAAAAAGATTCATTTCTACAGTTGGTAAATCCACACATCTATGATAAAATAATAAAATATATTAATTAACGTTCTTTTTTTTGTATTAATAATGTTTTAAAATGCGATGTCGTTAAAAGATAAGATTGATACATGAAAACATATGCGCAAGAAATATTATCTGTATACATTTTTAAATCTATGATACTATAATTTTTCATAAGCTATTTTGAAAGCAATGCTTTTATATAAAGTAATAACAAAATATAAATTAATATTCTTATTTAATAAAAGCATAGGATTATATTCGTAAATAGAGAATCATTCTCAAGATAGTAATATAGTCCGGTTCATATATGTATGTGTTTTAAAAGGAAATAAATATTATATATTTAATCTAAACTTTTATTTGAATAGAGAACAGTTTAATTATAAGTTAACTAGAAGGAAAAACATTTTTAATGATGAGCGTTGTTCGTACAACAAGAGAATGTCTTATCTTCTTGTATATTAAATCCTGTATAATTGTAGGTTAAGTATAGTTTAATATAAGATAAGTTGCAAATTTAATAATACAGTAGATTTCTAAAAATCTTTTATAGTATCATATTTTTTCTGCAGTCTTTCAGTTACCTCTTGAGTATCCGCAATATAGAATTGAAACTTCAAGTATTTATCTCATAAAATGTCTAAATAAATATATTATGAAATTGTTTCATTTTATTGAATGGATTAGATCTGGTCAGTGACACATTTAATTGATACCATCATATTAAAAATAAAAATATTCCATTTTTTATTCGTTGAATGAAAGTATTAACTTGTAGGTTTTTGCTATTAGTCAACATCAATTCTACCTGCCACACGCAGGTGTTTTCCTTCAATTTGTTTGATTTGACCGAAATCAATAATGCTATATGTTGAAAAAAAAACTCATCTTCTAACGCATGAACATAGTTGACATTGTTAATGATAGTGGAAGAATTGGATGATATCGAAGGATTAATAACTATTACGAAGAGAATGCCCAATAAATCGAACTTAATCAAAGAAGGTCAAGAATGACATTTCTATTTTTATTGATGGGTAAAAATCAATCCAATAGAATGAGCTTATCTTTCATACATTTTAATTGATCAAAGGTTCTCTTGGTTAAATTTTGACATAGATCACTAATAAATGAATATGACTGATGAAAACTATTGTGTTGTTCTAAATGAAGTTGTGCAATAAATTGATAGAGATCTCGAATAAAAAAGCCCAAGTTAATGAAATACCTGATTTCTATCATACAGAACGATTGATAAAAATTTAATTTGATGGAATAATTGTAAAAATACCACCAAATTAGCAAATAATGATGGTAACGTGGATTGAATTTATCGATAGTATTCTGTTTACGAACATTCCTGACAAACTCTTTTTCATAATGATCAGTAATTTCTTTGAATTTAATGTTTAATAATATTTCTTGTAATATTTTTGAAGTAACATTGATTGAAATAGAATTTTTATTAGAATCTTGAACACTCTGCTTGAGATTTTCACATATAGGAGAAATATTTGTAAATATATCTTTCACTTTACACCATGATTTTAACCATTGCTGATGTCGAAATGTATTCTCACAAAAAATATAAATAGAAGAAAGTTCAGGGATATCGTGTACAATGGGTACAATATTTTCACCATAAATACCGGAAATAATCAAAAATATTTTTTTATTACTAATATCAGCGAGAAAATCAATACATTGATCGGCATCAGTAAATGCATAAATAGGATTGACAATATCTTGTGACTGTGTAATAACATGACGACAATCATGATCATATATTATATCAATATTAGCATCCAATCAAATCAGAAGATAATTTTCCTTAACGCAAGTATTTGAAGAACAACATGATCTTGTACTGGTATGTTCAATTGATGCTGGGGATAAAGTGTACTTCAAAAAATCAACCATTGATTTATTTATTCTTCTGCAAATCAAACGTCTAAAAAATATTTTCTTTTGAACAATCATATGATATATTTTATGTTGAAGTACTTGTAATAGTTATGTATCATCGATTCAAAATAATACTAACAGATGAATGAGACTGATATGCTTTTATAATACATTAACTTCCTTTTCTAGATTTTTCCATCATTACTCATTATATTTGCTTCTTTTAATAATAAATGAAGTGAATCACGGTTTTCATCAAGTTTTTTTTGTAAATGAAACAAATAAACAAACGAAGAAGAAAAGCAAAGATTTTTTATTCATGCAATTATGTAACTAAAACATAGTTATATTCAGAAAAGAAAAATGTTATGCGTTGATTCTTTCTCCATTCTTATGTACACGTGATTCTGTTCTGTAATACATGACTATTCTTTTATTTCGTTTTTTTATTTTACAAAAAGGTAATATGCGAAAATGTTTGAAACATTCATATAACAGAAAAAGTTCAGTATTAATTTTAAATGCTATATTATTTACGGAAATAGCTATGTAAAATATTAAAAATTATTTCATTGCTGAATATATGTTACTTAGATTTAACGAAAAGTTCTGGCAACATTCAGTAAAATATAAAAATAAGGAGATATTTTTAATTCGTATTTTATTGACTATTCAAGGAAGTTACCATTATTATTTATACTAAAGTCAATCTTCTCTGACAGTTTATTAAAAACTTTTTTTAAATTCTCCTTCTAAAAACTTTTAGTTACTTTGAAAATCGCATGACTATAACATGTATTATCTAGTTAATCAATTAAGCTCTATTCGATAGATATATTTAATCAGAGTTGGTTGATATCTCTCTACAAAATACTTTAAAAGACTTGTACAAAATTTTGAAACATGATTAGCTTATATGATTTTCAAAGTAGCTAAAAACTATGTAACATTAATGGAAGAAATAATCAACTGATCATATTCATATACTTAAGTTAATTAAGTAGGTCTTAATCTTTGATTTGTACGTATAGTGTATTTATTGAATGTATAATTGAGATAGTTCTAACTAGTAAATTCATGAAATTTTATTCTTTATTATCTGCTTGGTTTATTTTTATTCAACAATAAAATCAGTATATAATATAAACACAAAAAAAAAACATAAATACATGATAATTTCAATTAATAATATAAGTGTATACATATATCAAAAACAGTTCTATATAGATTAAATTATGAATATAACGTACATAGCCATGAATCATATGGTTGTATTTCAAATTTGACAATACTAGCAATAAGCCATTCTGGTTCAATACAAATAATATTTAATTTTTGACAAGCTTGTTGTAATGCTTGTTTGTTTTGAAGATAATTTTTTGAACATAATATTATTATTTGTCTTCCAATATTATCAATATATTGATTAAGTGTTTTAAGTATAAGACCACCAGATAAATGTATAAGTTCAATTAATGGTCGATTATCACTAAATGGTTGACATGAATGACATTTTAAATGAAATGCATAATTAGCTAATAAACGATAATTATTTGAATGATTTAATCTTGAACGTGACATTCCATTATGTTGATTGTATATTGTATCACCAATAATTTCATATGTTGGAATTTCATCTACATAACATTTTTGAGTTAAACATGCTGTTAACCATCGATAAGAAATAATTTTAAGATGACGTGCAACAGCTTGTAAAACTTTTCCAGTAAGTGGACATATTAAAGAATTTTTATTATCTTCATCAGTTATTAAATGTGTTGTTGTATCATCGATTAATGTTGATGAACGAACAGAAAAATATTCAATAAAACGATTAAATTCAATCTAAACAAAAAATATCCATGATAATATTTGAAATATACTAATAAGAAAAAACAGAATTTTTATACTTTTTGCTCATCTTTTAAAGCTGTGATTGTTAATACTAATGAATGAAATTTTTTTTTATCTTCAGAAGATTTTAATAGTGAATTTTCATTGATTTCTTGTCTTGAAGTAATATTTATTTGTATAGATGATCCATCTGATTTTTTTGAATTATCATGATGAGTTTCATTAAGTATTGTTGATGGTTCAAGTAAAGTAGGTGATGATTGTTGAGGTTGAGGTACAATCGAAGAAGTAGTATCATTATTATTACTATTAATCACATATGTTTCATTAATTTTAATATTATCCTATTCAAAAAATAAAAAATTTTAAATATTATCAAAATAAGTATTTCTATTTAATTTACATTTTTTTCGATATTTGTTTCAATTCGTATTGGAACTTGAATATCATTATTGATTGGAATTGATTGAGATGATATATTATGATGACTTATTTTTTCTTGTTGTTTATTATTTTTTTTTGCAATATTATTCATTGTTGTTAATGATGAATCCGGAGGTGTAACAGTAATTGAATTACGAAAGAACACCGCCATACTACTCATAAATAATTGCTCCGAGCGTGTATAGATTTGAACACATGGACATATACTAACATCATTACATTGATGATGAGTTGGATAATAATCATCATTAGTTTGTGTTGATACGGAACATTGTATTATTTGATTTGTTGTTTGTGTCATAGATGTTTCTTGATCATGTTGATTAGAAGTTGATTCAATTGGTGGTAATAATGATGAATGATTAGATTTTTTTTCTTCAAGATTTGATATTTGAATAATAGATGAAGTTGATCGTGTTGGTGTATGTTTTAA
Source organism: Macrotrachela quadricornifera (assembly GCA_022393335.1). Classification (NCBI taxonomy): domain Eukaryota; kingdom Metazoa; phylum Rotifera; class Eurotatoria; order Philodinida; family Philodinidae; genus Macrotrachela; species Macrotrachela quadricornifera. Next base: position 49,926 of record JAJEKB010000358.1, on the reverse strand, counting down.
ACTTGTATTTATAGTTGTAGATTTTGATGTTGATAAAGTAAGTAATGTTGATGGTATTTGTGGTATTATTGGAATTGATCGATTAGCAATATAAGTTGAATTAAGTGGCATTGCTGGTGAAAGAGGAGCAGCTATAGTAGATGTTGCATGTAATTGATTTTCTTCTTCTTCTTCTTCTGTTCGATTATTTTCTTCTTGTTGAATTACTGAAATTGATTGATCATTTGGAAGAAGAAATGTTACAGTTGAAGGTGCTATTAAAGGTGTATTTGGAAGAAGAAGAGGAGGTGGAGAACTATTAACTGAAGTTAAAATCGGTTCTTCTTTGGATTCTTGCTCCTCTTGTTCTTGTTGAGTTTGTGTAGGAATACTATCTGGAGCAAATTCAAGTTCATCTAATTGTCTCTCTATATTATACAAAAATAAAAGATTTTACAAGTCTAATGAAAATTTATATGAAAAAATTTTACTTGAACAAAGACATGCACGACGTCGTTTGTTTATCGGCACTAAATAATGATCTAGAATCAATTGATAAATTAATTAAAATCGAATAAAAATTTCTATATTTTATACCTTTTGATTCACAACGAAGATGACATGTTATTGTATCTGCACTAACATGCTCACCATTCGTGCTCGATGGAAGATCATTATTTTGTATATCTAATTAAAATTATTTAAAAAAAAAAAATCTTTATAAAATTAAACATTATCACATACTTGTTTCAGTTGAAATAGGTATTGTATCAGAATTATCTTCATTATCTATAAATTAAAAAAAAAAGAAAAGAAAAAGTTAATTAAATGTTTATATAATTGAAGATACTTGATTGTTGTCGTTTTCTTTTTGTTAATGGAGAATTTTTATTATTTATTTTTGTATTTTTCTGTTTAACTTGTCGTTTTTTAACTTCCATCATTTTTGTTTGAATTAATTGAGTAAAACCATTATTAGAATTATTTTCTTTTTCATTTACATCTATTAAATGATTTGTATCACGTGTATTTGATCGTGTATGTATATGAAATTTATTATTTGTTTGTTGAATTGACACGTGTCGAGATTTTTCATTTGATTTTCTTTTTTTAGTTGTTTTTATTAATGATTTTTTACGTTTTTGTTTAGATTTAATAACTGATGGTGATGTTACAAAATCATATGGATCGACCATTTTTTTTTCTACAAAAAAAGAAATGAGAAACATAGAAGACATTTGAATATCTTTGTCTTGTACACATCTTCATGTAGATTATTGATTTTAATCTGATTTTTCATATTTCTTTGTATTATTTTCTTTTATACAAGTACAAAAATGGAGAGAAAAAAAACAGAAAATCTGAATAGATTATATCATAAGTATTAACAAAAAAAAAACTAATTAACAGTAGGAAACAGAGAAATAGAAAAAAAGAAAGAAAACAAAAAACCTCACAAATGCGCATTACAAAAAGACAATAACAAATATTCTATTAATTTGTATGCTTCGTTTTTTTTTAATACTGTGTTTAGCTCATAGAATCAAATAATACCAATTGTTACACGCACATAATATATACAAAAAAAAAAGAAAAAGATATAGAAAAATTTTTAACATTCAGTACCACGAACAATAGGTGATGTTAATGTTTCATATTTTGCTTGTTGTTGAAGAAATGGTGGATTAGCATAATGTTTTTGTAAACTATTTTGTCTTGATTTAACAAGACCTGAACGTATTGTATCACCATTAGGTAAACAAACAACATCTGATTGACCTAAGCCAGAATCTGATGATGATACAGGACGTTCTTCATATAAATATGATGAATTATCTGAACTAGCATTATTTAAACGTGTACGAGAGTTTGAACGTGAACGTGGTTTAGGTAATGGTAATGGATTTTTATCAAGATTTTCAATAGGTAAACGAACTGAACTTAATGTTGAATAACGTGGTTTAGGTGGAGGTGGTGCACGACGTTTTGATGATGATGATGATGATGGAACAAGAAATGAACCACTTTCAGACATAATATCTGTTGTTGTAGAATAAACAGGTGATTCATCTTCTTCTTCTTCTTCTTCTTCATCATTTTCAATAATTTCATTTGTTTCAGGATTTATTTTTCTTTTTGGAGATAATGTACCATATTTATTATCAACTATTGGATTTCCATAAAACTTATTATTAAATGTACGTGTACGTATTGGTATTGAATTAAGACTACTTGTTATTGAATCTTGATCAATATAATGCATATTTGCTGATTGTTGAGGTTTTTGTTGATGATAAACAGTTGTTGGAGAGGATATTTCATGAGGATATTTACCATTTAAATGCGTAGGAATATCATAAACGGCTCCATTCTATAACATAAAAATTAATAATTAATAATTGACTTATTCGGTATTTCAAAATGTTTATAATCAGTTTTATTTTAGATATCTCTTAGTTATATTCCATCTAAGATAGTCTTAATAGAAGTATTAATAAAACCAACAATGATTTAGAAAATCTTCATTTGAAAAAAAAATTATTTTTTCCATCAAAATTTGAACCAAGGTATATATTGTTCAGAAAAAATAGCATCTTTTAATAGACTTGATAGATCTATGTACGATTCTGTAATTGTAATTAACTATAGCAGTAGAGAATCTAATCTAGAAGAACTCAAAATACTAAAAGTTATAATCTATATATAAACTTGAAAATATTTATATACATTTTTCTCAGTCAAATTATTATAAAACTTATAAAGTTTCATCATAGCCTCTTGATGTTTTATTGCCTTGTGATAAAATGAAACCTTTTAAAAACATTTATTAAAAATTCTATTATACTTAATCAAAATGAGAAGTAGTGACGTCACATACATCGTCATTTTTAAGTATTTAAAACGAAATTATGAAAGAAAACTTTATATAACTTTTCTAAAGCTTCGAACGATATATCTTTCTTTTTTTAAAAATTAAGATTTTTATTATTTATCTATAATAAGATATATGAAAAAAAAAACATTTTAAATTAACCTGATGATGTTTGTCATCACCATTTAGAACTAAATGTGAGATTGTGTCATCTAAAATAAATTAAAACATTTGTTTATATAATTAAAAAAAAACAAAAAATTTTACCAGTTATTGGTTTTAGTGCTTCGCTCTCGGTCGACGAGCGCAGATATTCTATAAAAATAAATATACATATATATATTCGTAAAATATAATTCATTTTTTTATAGTCGAAATAAATATATCATTAGCGAAAGAAAACATGCATAAAAAAATCAAATTTGATGTCAATTTGAAAACATACGACGAAGAAATAGTAGAATGAGGAGGAGAAGATTGAATCTGATGAACAGAAACAATACGAAATTTTTCCGTAGCCACTGGTAATGCTGAATATTTATGAAGGATGATTTATAATATAACAAAAAATATATATATATATTAAAACTATTTTACTTACTATCTTTTTGATGATAAAGATTATTTTTATTTGAAAGTTTTGTTCGATCACGATGACATGTTCCACAAAGACAACAAAGAAGAAAAAATAAAACTCCACTACCAAATATACTTCCAATAATAACAAAAAGTTTTTTATTAAAAATTGTTGTTTCTTTTTGTACTAAAAACAACAAAATTAAGAAAAAATTATTAAAATAAAATTTTTTTTTTCTAATATTTATTTACATGTTGGTTGATTTAATCGAATAATATAACCATACGTATTTATTGGTAATGAACCATAACGATTAAATGCAGCAATACGAAATTCTACAGGTTCATGAAAATTTTCTAATGCAAATATACAAGATTTTGTTCGAGCTATTTCTTCAAATATTTTTCGATTATTTTTATCATTATATTTAAATAATGTGCATGCATAACCATCATTATCACCTTGAGCATAACTTTTCGTACAACTTATTGTTATAGTTGTATTTGATGAATATGTATCAACCATACAATGATTTATTGCATCTGGTACACCTTAAAATATAGAAGAAATATTTTAATATATATTATAATACAAAAAAAAATGACTTTAGAATAAATATGAAGAATTTAACTGAATTATAATTAGTTAGTCTATTCTGTTATTTATTTGAATTTAATGTGTTATATATGTATGTAAGGATGATGTTCTATGTATTCTTAGTTTTTTTCTTCTTAATTCCCAAAAGATGAATTCAATTAGTTTTGCTGATTGTAAACGAAATTATTGTTGTCACTACAACAATGATTTAAGAGAAATGATGTGTTTATTACATAAGAACGATATATATATGAAAGCTTGTATATTAAACTATTTATGCTGTATGACAATAATGTAGCGTGAAGTATTTAACGAAGAAACCATGTGTTATATATAGTCATCAACTTCAAATACAATGATGACATGTCTGTAATTTTTCGTTAATTATTGATATTTCTTATAATTACAAAACAAAATTCAACTAATGATTATATATAATTTTTAATAAAAAATCTAGTTTAATAACTTCTATAAATAATTTTCTAAAATTAAAAATTTTACCTCCATGAATTAATTCATAAGTACATGTATCAAAGCCAACACTATTATTAGCTGTTACATTAAATGTACGAAATTGTTCAATTGATGTTGGAATTATATCAAATGTATAATATAAATTATTTTGATCGCCATATGTTCGATGAATAATAGATGATGATAAACCATTAATTGTATAACGTATATATGTTGGATTAGCTCGTATAACAGTACAATTAACTGTACGTGTTTGATTAATACCAGAATAAATTTTTTTAAATTTTTCAGCAACAATTGGTCGAACTAAATCAAAACAAAAAATAAAAGTAAACGAATAATATAAATAAAAATAATTTCTTTTACATTCTATATAAAGTTGTTTTGTTATTGATAAATGAAGATTTTTATCAATTTGTTTCATATCAACATGACATGTTAAATTTCGTCCATTATCTAATGATGTTAAACCAGCAATACGATAAGCTTCATAAGCACTTGGTTTAAATTGATTATTAAGCATTGATGGTGGTTGAATATCTCGAGCTAATGCCATAATTGTTGGCGATGTACCATTTTTATCTAATGATATATCAAGTGCTGGACGAGGATAACCATCAGCAGCACAAACAATATCTAATGGTTCACCATCAACCATACTTAAACAATTATTATTATCAATTCCACATATATCATTATTATGAAATCGAGTTGATGTTTGAAGATTATTTAAATATACATGTTGAATAGGAACTAGAAGAGAATAAATATAAAAAAAACAAATAATTTTATTTTCATTGAAATAAAACATTCATATACACAAAAGAAGTTTATCTTATTTTAATCATCTTTCGTTTGCATTTATAATCGGTTGATTGAAAATAAATCGAGTGTCTAACAAGATATGTTTTTTCTTTTTCTTTTTTTTCAATATAAAATAACGATATGTTATCAATTTATGATGTAATATATCAAATAAAAAATTACAATTTATCTTTCTTTTTCTTCATAAACTTACTATAAACTTGAAGTTTTTGCCATTCAGTATCATCTTGTGGACATTTATATAATCCACTATCATTTTCATTAACATTATTTATACGTAATAAACTTGTTGAATATGGATTTACATATCGATCATCTTTTGATGGTTCAATAATAAAATTTTTTTTACCATCAAAACTTCTATATTCATAAGCATATATTAATGTTGAACGATTGTCACATAATTCAGCTATATCACCATTTTTAACATAAATTATTGTTTGTTGTCCAAGGTTAATTCTTATTATTATAGATAAGAAAAATAAAGAATAGAATAACATCAGATCATTATGCATAGTTCATCTTAAATAATAAAAATCTTCAATTCTTTTTTTCTTTCATATATATATATATATACAAATATAAATATACATTTACTTAAAAGATTCAAGAATGTTTGTTCAAAGCAAAGAAAAAGATTGATTATATATGAAAAGATAGTCTGTTATTACCATCGACCTTTAAATACTGAACGAAGTAGTAGGTAATAATACTCACTTATTACTAAAGGAAAGATGAAAATGAAACTAATTATCCAAAGTAAATCGTCGAGTATCAACCTTGGAAATCTGAGAATAGAAATAGAAGAAAAAAAAAAAAGAAAATGAGTCAGCTCGTTATTTATATGGTCTGTGATCATCATTCTTATTGGTTTGTATCTTGATCATCATGTAGGCAACAAAAAAAAAAGAAAAGACCCGTTGGGTTATACACGACACTTAACGGCTCTCTCACGCTCAACTATCAGTAATTGGTGCCGACGATTACAAACCGCATGCGCGTGTGTGTTCAACATTATATTTTTACTGCCGGTCGTATGTGTGTGTTATGTTTGTTTGTAAGAACAGTGGGAGCAGAAGAAATAAGAAGACGATGATGACGAACTGTTGACCGTTGGTATTACACAACAGTAAGCGTCAATGACATACATACACGCGAGCCAAAAGAGAAAGAGAAAAAAATGGGTTGCAAGGATGATGAGTGACACAATAACATGATTATGTGTATGTATGAAAGTACCAAAAATGATAATGTCATCCATGAGATGAATAGACAATAATGAACAATAATATATATATATACGTATATATATATAACTTAGTGAAAAGAGATGGAAAAAATTTGTAAATTTTTAGAAGAAAAAAAAAGTGCGTATTATCACGTACCTATAACGACTGGAAAAGACACGCGTTTATCACCACTTGCATACTAAAATCGCCATTCATTCCTCATATCTTATTTCGATAATGTATTCCACATTGACAAGAATGATAAAAGAATGTATAATAAATAATACCATAGATAGTGCACAAAGAATATCTGATCACAGCTTATACATACATATATACACGCAATGAAGATGAAACTATATTTTCTTAGTGCTATTACACTACTATTTTTTTTCTTTCTCTGTCGTTCTTTTTATACTGCTATTATAAGATGCAAACGAGCGTGCATAGACACTCATATAAAATATAGATGGCATGAACATTTCTTCAATGATTTTTTCCTTCTCTATTCCCATTCTACTTGAAAAAAAAAGATGACCATCATCACCCTTACTAGAGTAAAAGAGGAGAACAAGCACTGAATGAATAACGTTCTTTCTCCTGTGTCTCGCGCGTTTTTTTTTCTGTTGTCTCTGCCTGTATGAGCGTTCGCTTCCATTCTTTAATGCAACGAAACCTCCACACACATACACTCTCATACATAAAGAAAGAAAGAGAAAGACAAAAGAACAAGATGAAAAAATCGAGCACACACACACACATACATAGTTGATAGATGAATCTGGATAATGAAACAAGTCAACCTACCGATGTTGATGCCGACCGGTCAAAATACGGCCAGCTGTATTTAATAAGAAGAAAAAAGAATAATCAGCACGACACTATCAAGCATAAAAAAAATATAGGAAGGAAGATATACTCTCTCGTAATATGAGAGCAACAACAAATTTCCAACTAACTTGACGAGTCAGTGCTAAATTTAACACTATCATCTATTGTCCGTAATCATATTGTGAAACACAAATGTGCCCTTTACGAGAGATATTGACCTGGATGAAGAGAATATCGCGCTTTCTATTCAAGGTCTCAACCTTTTATTAAGATTTAGATCCATTTGTATTCTCATATTCATTATTTAATAGATTCTATATCAAACGAATTATGTTCACTCAATAGAATAGAATTAAAGAAGTCCTTCATAGATTGGTTTCAAGCTCGAATTAATTCAAGTAGTCACTTCTAAACAATTTGCAAAGATGATAATAGTAAAACTATTCGTGAATAGGCATACATTGATGACAAACCGATGGTGATAGCTAACGAGCAAAAAAAAAGAAAGAGAAACATCCAATTTGATTAGTTGCATGTCACCATCATCAATCGATGAGCACATACCCTCACTCACATATACTTTGAACTATCAACGTTTTGCTGGTTATGTTGCATAAGTTTATGTGTGCATCGTATACAGACAATAAACGATCGAATTACACACTCGACATACACGCTAGAAAAAGACATACAAAAAGCCTCTGTACAATCGATATCTCTTATTGAGTAGAAAAAAAACAGAAATAATCAAAACTGACTTAAATTTTTTTTTCTTATAAAATCGTTATCGTTTGTATCAACATATTCATGAAGTTTGCCTTTTTCTCCCGCTTTTTTCCTTCATATTACACGTATATATACACATATATGTGACACAACAAGGTTTCGTTTAGATGCGGAAGAGAAAAAAAACAGTTTTACTAGCCTTTTCTTGAACCATATATATGTATTTTATTGAATTCTTATGTAAATCGATCTAGTCTTTAAATCAATAGTATCGAACACAAGAGAATAAGAAAGAAAGGACGAAAGAAAGAAAGAAAAGTCAAAACTCTAATCTATTATTCTTTTGTATAGATAAAATATCTGTTTGATTGGCTTTTAATTGCACCAATGAACATATATATCAATTTTTTTTAAATTCGATTATAATTAAAATGCATTAATGATTAATATCTTTTTCAATAGAATATTTTGTTTCAGTTTTACAATCAAGATATAAAATGTATTTATTTAAATTAAATTAACATATTTATTTTTTAAGATCTATTTACTCTGTTAATTACAATTCTTCTTCATATTATTATAATTCATAGAATCTGATTTCATCATTATTTATGTACATTTTGACTGGTAAACTCTAAAAATATCTTACTACAATAAAAACAAGCATCAAAAGAAAAAAAAGAACAGAACGAGCAATAAACAATTGTATCACGTGCACGACTAGTCGATGACGCAGACGATGTTTCTTTTTTGGTAAATAAATCATACAATTTATGTTTTTTCGTCGTTTTGACTAACTCACAAAAAAAATATTTATTTTTATTCCAGATGGATGAAAAATATATGAATCATCATCGTCGTGATGAAACGGAGTGCTCACACGGCGAATTCTTCTCTAATAGAAACTACCAATAATAATTCTCCTAAGCGTTCTTGCACTCAACGAAGTAAACTTTGTGTTGCCAGGTATATATTTATTTATATCATATAAAAAAAATTTTTTTTTTTTCTTTTTAAATTAAAAGTAATACATCGAGTGCTTATTCTTCAATATCAAACGATATGTTAACTATAGACGATCATATTCAATATTTAATATCTATGGGATTTCCTGATCGAAATTCAAATCGTGATGCATTAATGAAAGCTAATAATGATATAAGTGAAGCTATAACTATTTTGACTAGCCCAAATTATTATAATAATGATGTTACATCAACTGACACAACAACATCAACGTTCATCGGTCCATTAACTAAAGAACAACTCGAACAACAACAACAACAACAACAACAACAACAACAACAAATAGTAAGACCAAAAAAAACATGGCAAAAAGAGAAGGAAGATAAGAAAAGGAAAAGAAAATAAGTATTTTTTTGGAGTTTTTTTTTTATTTATTTTTCTCGTCTAACATATTATGGTGCGTTTAAGAAAAAAAATTCTTAATAAAATATTCAAAACAAAATCTACGGTTAATATTGAAAAACTAAATAAATTAAAAATTTTCATTATATATATTTTTTTTAATTTTTTTTGAATTTATTTTTTTATTTAAAGGTTCCTTCAAATAATAATTCAAATGGTTCACAAGCTCTAACCTCTGATGAATTAACAATAGATCATTTTGATTCATTCACAACAAATGCATTCCTTGATCTTGAAACAAAAGTTTTTGGTGATAGTTGGTCAATTCCTTATAAACGTAAGAATAATTTAATCTTATTTTAAAAGAAAAACTATACTTTTATATACGTCACACATATGAATAATAATTTTTTTTTCTTGATTTATTCAATAGAAAATAAGTATTGAGTAATTTATTTGAATACTATAGAAAAAACTATTAATGAAATATATATCTCGTATAGATTAGAAAAAGAAATTATAAATTGATTACAACATCATAGACAGATTACGTAAACATTTTTGTTAATAACCCATGTCTGACATATAATGCTGCCAGATATTCTAGTTTTATTACTTTTCGAAATGTTCTTGTTTATAAGAAAAAAAGAAATAATACAAATACTAATAAATCAAGAAATATTTTGATATGACAGTAATGGACAAGTGAAGTTATTTCTGTTATATTCTTTATTTTTAGTCTAATTTTATATAAGAGATTTTTTATGATATGACAGTTACATTTAGTTTTTAGTTTTATTCATATTTAAATTAATGTCTTATTATACTTTAACGATGTGATATCGTCATAAGTTCACTTTGTGAAAATATACATTCAATCAGTACTGATGTAGCGAAAATATTCATGGTTTATCGAACAAACGAATTAAGAAATTAGTATGAATTTATAATATATATATATTGATTTATATATTTAATTAGAATGAAAGTTATGAATAAATAAAAATTTAATTTTTTAAATTGTGATCTTTTTATATGAACAAAGAGAATTTTGTTTTGAATGAATACCTTACATTCAAAATATGACCTGAACTAGATGAGTTCTATGATACAATAGTAATTAGGGCAAAATACAGAATGTCCCAAAAGTCATGGTTACCCAAGGACAAAATTCATAAAGAATATATCGCTTCTAGCTGCAATATGAAAATTTCGCGTCTTTTCAGTATAAGAAAATGATCAACAACATGTTCGATACATTTATTTCGATTTCTATTGTTATTATAGATATTAAATTGTTACTGTCTTCTACTATAGCTTTATTAACATTTGTTTTTACGATAAGAATGTAATCATGCCCAATCTAATGCTAGTAAAATCAAGAAACCATTCATTATTTTCACTTCACTAATCATCAAAACTTTTATCATGTCAAAAATGATCTACTTCTAAGAAACGTACAATTCAAACATGTAATCGATAGAATTTATCCTTATCAGTATCGATACTGGTCTAAATGATGAGACTAGAAGAATCAGCATTATTATTTTACCAGTTTGTTATTCAATATATATATAAAAACATTTGATCTGTTGGTGTTGTTCTTTTTATAATTATTCCTTTACTTTACTTAAATATATGCAACTAATAATAAGGAAATACGAATGAATCTATGATAAAGTACAATATGAAACACTTATTCGATATTGTTTTCATGAAAGTGACATGATATTATAGTGAACTAATAAAATAAATTAAGTATACTATGATAAATTTTGACTTTAGATAATATTTTTAGGCATGTTCGATGATAGAAATAGTTTTTGATCTTAGTAAAAAATGCTTGAGTTAGAAAAAAAATATTTGTACGGTAATTTTTTAAAGTAAAGATAGAAAGTATTTTTTACCGACCGATATACAAGCAGGTAAGAGATCCTCTACTATCTGATACAATCAGTAGAATTTCTCAGAAAATGCCAAATAAAATGATTTTAAACTAACAGTGAGAGATGTCAGTGATTTAAAGGCTATAATAATGGTAGGAATTGAAACAAATATTTTGATTTATAAAACGTTGACATAACAGTTTTCTCTGAGATATCGTCATATGGAGTTATGTAAGAGTGATTCCAGTGCCTATTGTATCGATTTTTTTACAAAAATGATCGAAAAAAAAGTAAATGGCTACATTTACAATTATCATCGTCTGATAGAATGTTTTGAAATACAGCAAAAAATGATTTTGGAAACTACTATTTTTTTCTTTTGTCTAATTTAGAGACCAAAACATTTCTAGGAATTTATTTAAGATATTGTTTGTCGCATTTTAGTGAGAGATATTGATATCTTTAGGTTATAACCTGATCTCATAGGTTTCAAAATATTTCCCACGGAGTAGCATACCTAGAAGAAGCACAAAAATCGTCAATTTTAGACAAATTCATTTTTCTAAATTTTTAGTAAGGTAGAAGAGTAATACCATTTAGAAAATGGAACACCACAGTATTTTTTCAAGAACGAGTTAAAACTTTGATATCTACAGTGCAAGCTACGACCATTAATTGCCATTTATGGTGAAAAAATCAGCTCTTAACGCCTTATATTTCGATCAAGAGATAGGCATAAGAGATGGAACAGATTGTGTGTCGTAGACCAATGAATTTTACTAAGATGTAAATTTTTCAAAACCGACAAAAGGTAGAAAACTGATTTTAGCAGCATAACTAGAGCAAGATTGACAGATATTTCAGTATTAATTTTGAGTGAATAAGTGCTGAGATATAGACAAGGCAATTTTTAGTGGTCAAACGGTAAAATAAACATTAGAATTACTTATAAATTTAATAATTGTTTATTTAGGTGAAGAAGCTCTTGGTCAATGTCTTTTATCTGCAACAAAACTTGCACTTGATGGTAAATTTATAAAATATATTTTATTTTTATTTTTATTTAAATGAATTTATTTTATTTTCTATTTAGGTACAGCTGATCAAGATAAACATTGTGTTAAATTTATGGAAGAGTTGATTCCTGACGCTTTTCGAAAAGTATAAATTTAATAAAATACTCTCATAATTTTTCCCTTTATTATTCAGTTACAATGTTCTCTTCATGTTAATAATTGGGCAGTTGAAATTCAAGCAGGTGTACTCGAAATGGTTGAACTATTAATTGATTTGATTGCAGCACGTTTATCGTATTCACCTGTACCCGTTAAATTACTTGAAACATTAGGAGTATTATTTGATTCTGAATCAAATTTTCAACGAAAACATAGATCAAAATCGTATGATCGTTCATTATATGATAAACTATTAGGCGATCGTATATTAGCTAATCCACCATCAACATCAACATTTTCTGTATATAATCGAAATGACACATATGGTTGGTTATGTCAAATAATAAATCGTTTTGTATTAAAAGATGGAATTATAAATTTAAAAAATCAATTTCAAAATGAAAAACCATTAACAGCTATTGTAAGATATTAAAAGAAAAACAAGAAGAATTTTTTTTAATTTTTATTTTAGGAATATAATGCTTTACTTTCACCATTTATTAGCTGTTTCGATTATATATTCTTGGATAAATATCGACAATTATTCACTGCACATATTGAACAAGCATTAGATTATATTAAAAATTTAAAAGAAGAAGATTTTAAAGCTAAAGTTTGTTTCATAATTAAATATTTAAATAAAAAAATAATACAATAAAAATTTATTTTTCTTTTTTTATAAATTTTAGTCAACAAATTCAATATTTGATTTATTAACAACATTACGTAAAATATGTTCAGTTGTATGGCATAGTCGTATTGAACAAATCGAACAATTACATCTTAATTTGATCCTTAAAATGATTGCTTTATCAAATTTTAATGCAAAAATGAATTCATTAAAAGAAGTAAATAAAAAATTAGTTAAGACTATCCCTCTCAAAAACCGATGTTGTGCTAGATACATTCGAATTGCTGAAAATTTTCAGAATGTGTTGAGGTTGTAATGGAGAAGATTATGGTAAGATTATCAGTTCTATAACATAACATTTGAAAGTGATATACAAAAAACAAAAGTCAAAAACAGTTCATTTGATAACCCAAAATTCTTTGTGAACATCTAAAATGTATTATCACGAAATATGAATATAGAAAAAAAAAAAACAGTGTTTTAAGTAGTTGACGGAATTTATCAAAAATTTGCACTCGAAACAAGGTTTCAAGTGGAAAAAAATCATCATATTAGTCAAAGATCAGATTTCAGACGGTCTTCCGATGTATTTAACTAAATTTTGATTTTTCTAATAAAAATCTATTTTTTTTGAGAGAGAATCATCTTGATTAAATTATTAAATATGTATTTTAGTTATCAAAAATAATTGAAAATTCAACATCTAATGTACCAAATGTAACAAAACTATCAATTCGACGTGATATTATTAGTGATTGGATTATTGCAAATTTTATACTTTCAAAAGCACTTGAAGGTAAGAAAAAGAGATCTTTATCTTCTTCTTTTTTTTTGCTTATTTAATTATTAATAGGAAATATTGATCAAAATCAATATGTTGAAAAAGTTCGAATATTAATGGATTTTATTGCACCAAAAATTTCTAAAGACGAGATTGAAACTATATGGAAAATGCAGGTATTTGAACAAGATTCATAATAGAAGGGAGAGGAATGTTAAGCAATAAGATTAGTCCCTTCTTTAAAATCGTCTTTCTACTTTCCAAATGGTGTCTAAAGACTTTAGGAGGTAGTTTCCATTCATTTGAGACCATTTTCATCCGATTTTGTCTATGAATGGTTGCCTGAGAAATCGATATGAGCTAAGTCTTGTTGAATCATAGATAAAACCTTTACGTTAGAAGTCTTTGCACTCTTGCTTAGTGCTGTCAATCTGATTTACGTATCGAATGAAAGTTCTCTCTTTCCTCTATCAAATGATATATAACCTAGAGTGGATTGCTACCCTCTCGAAACTAGAGATGAATAGCTGGTGGCAGATACCGCACTTTAGACGTACCAATATACAGTATAGTCTATAGAAAAATCTAAAGGAACATTATTTTCCGAAAAGTTTATATACCATTCGATAGAGGGAAGAGAGAGCTTTCATTCGATGTGTAAATCCGATTGAAAATGCTAAGCAAGAGTGCAAAGACTTCTAACGTAAAGGTTATATCTATGATCACATAAGACTTAGGCCATATCGATTTTTCAGGCAGCCATCCATAGACAAAATTAGGTGAAAATAATTTCAAATGAATGGCAACTAACTTCTAAGGCCTCTAGACACCATCTGGAAAGAAGAAAAACGATTTTGGAAAGAGGATCGATTTCATTGGTAAACGTCCCCTCCTTTCTTATTAGAAAGTTTTTAATTAGTTCATAAGAAATATTTTACTTTTATTTTTTCTAAAATAAAAAAGATTCAAACTTAAATATCAATCTAAAATAATATATATTTTTAAAGAATATAGTGTTTTAACAATAAATGTGAAAATTATATTTGTATAACTTACTAAACTCATTCAATTAGTTTTTTTTCAAATCATACATATTACTGTGAAGTTTTTATTTATATAAACAATCCTCAGTATGCACTCTTTTAAAGTTTCAATTTCTTGTGTTTTTCATGTAGTTTAGATCGACCAAATCTTGCGCTATAATCTATATATATATATTAATCTTGATATATCACTACAAAATTAAGCCTAACGGTATCATGTGTTTGTCTCTTTCAGTATTTTAGTTGACTTTTGAAAAGAGAGTGTGATCTCATGTACTTCATCATTATCAAACTTTAAATCGTACAAAAAGCACAAGAAAATAAAATGTTTAGATTTGATCAATGGTGAAGTTAGATGAGTTCACTTTTCGCATGTATTACTGGAGTATTGCTGCATCTTATTTGATATTGTTGAACAATGCAGAATCAATAATCACTCGATATTTCTAGCGCTCATTCTCATTTTCAATCATATGATGCGAGACTAGAGGTGTGCGAGAGAAATAAAATTTTAACAGAACCGAGACGAGAATTATGAGAAAAAAAAACTATTTCAATTGAAATTAAAACTTTTAATTATATTTTCTATGATTTTTAGCAAAATATGTCATAAATCATATTAATCAAAGCGGAATTTAAAAGAAACAATAAAAAAAACTGATGTTCTAGACTGAAGTAATCAACAAAATCAGTGTTTACAATTTTTTTTAAATATTTACTGTAAATAAATTCTAAAAAAGCTCTCTTAGGCTAATCCGTAGAATATATAAATCATTTCGAGAATTAGTTATAACTATTTGTTTTTTTAATTTAAGCATGGACGTTCATTAGTTGCTGTTGATCATTTATTTACATTGATAGCATCTGCAGCTGCAAAATTTAATTTACAACAACTTAATTATCTTATTGAATTTATTTATAATGTAAGTTTTTTTTATTTTACTTAAATATATAATTTTTCTTTGTATACATTATTGAAAAGTCTTGGAACACAGAAACAGTTCTTATTCAAGAGAAACTTATTGAATTACTTGGTGCTATTGGTCGAGAATGTCAAAGAGAATCTGCTGCACGTGTTTTAGAAGTTCTTTGGGATATGGCACATGAAAATCATCTTAATCGATCAATGCTTGATCATATTCTTAATTCTCATTTACGTATATTTACTGAAAGTCAATCATCACATGATATGCTTAAACGTGATTATTGTCTTAAATGTATGACAGATTTACAACGTAAACAAGATTGGCTTGTACCAGCTATAAAACATTTATATGATTTATTACGTCATGATTCAACGAAAACATGTAAACGTACTGATCACGATCTTATATCATTATTAGCTAGTAAACATGATTTAATATTAGCATTAATTCAAAGTTTATCAACATGTCAATTAGAGGTTTGGAATAAAACACATGGACATGTTACAATTGATACATTAGTTGATGGACGTTTTACACATGAAGAATCAATTAAAAATCATTTAGATTTATTATCATTTTTATTAAAAAAAGGTAATCTTTATTTAATGTTAAAACGTGGTGAAGAATTGTGGGATACATTAATAACGAATGAACGTGTCAGTTCATTTGATCATGAACTTGGTCTAAATTGGTTTATAACATGTTCAGAAGATCTTAATAATGAATCTCAAATAATTTTATTTAAAAAACGTGTTTCAAAACTTGATCCAATTTATTTAACATCTAAAGGTAATAATTATAATATATAGTTAATTAAGAAATAGAAGTAATAATATTTCATTTTTGTCTATTTTTTCAAAAAAAAAATTAGGTTATGCATGTTTTAAGTTATATTTTGAACGATGTAACCAATCAAGAAATTTTGATTATTATCCAAATGTATCTACATCAATTAATGTAAGTTAAGATAAAATCTTTCATTCTATTAAATATTAAGATCAAAAAACTTGACAAGACTTAAATACAATAATATATAATTACGAGAAAAGATTAAAAAATATGATTTTGTTTTCCTATTTTGATGTTCATTAATTGCTTATTGTTTGAAAATAATTATGGAGACTTAATATTAGATACATAGATATCTAAGATTTTTGATAGAGTATACTATTTCGATTATGAAGAAAATGCTTCAGAAAAATTACTACATGTTTTTTTTTTACTATATGAGAAGGAATTAAACATTTGTCTAAAAAGAGAATACAGTCGAAAGATACTATCTTATAAATTAAAAAAATCTTTAATTTT
The DNA here is from genome assembly GCA_022393335.1 of Macrotrachela quadricornifera. Lineage (NCBI taxonomy): Eukaryota > Metazoa > Rotifera > Eurotatoria > Philodinida > Philodinidae > Macrotrachela > Macrotrachela quadricornifera. Next base: position 32,698 of record JAJEKB010000358.1, on the reverse strand, counting down.
GTTTTTAAATTAGAACGAACTGTTAGAATATTATGGTATAGATGAATTATGGAATATAATTTTATGTGTTAGTGATGATAATATAGCTAATGATGCAACACATTTTTTACTTGATCTATATTATTCAAAACAACCATATCGTTTACGTCGATCAACACCTCAAATACTTCATGGATATTTTCTTACAGAAGTTTATAAACGTTTAAGTGATCTACTTATTACAGCTGTACCACCATCAACATCATTAACAGAAGAAATTAAAGAATTTTATAAATCTTTAAAATGTTATGGTGAACAATTAATATCAACAATAACAACAACAACATCAAATTCTTCTTTATCAGATCAAATTGATCATACATTATGGTTAAAAAAAATTGAACGTCTTCTAATGATTACAGAAGAATATATTCATATTGTTGAACAAGAAAATTCACCAACAGCACATATAACATCATTCCATGGTTTAGAATATCAAGTTAAAATTATTGTTGGTGATTTAGGAAAAACAAATTGTTCATATGATATAATAACTGTACATTCAAATGATACACTTGAAATATTACGTATACGTCTTGGACAATTTTATAAAGTTCCACCGTATGATGTACATATATCTATACAAAATACTCGTCCATTACCTCAATCATATAATAATTCTGGAATAAATAATAATCCTATTCCATTATCATGTTCATCTAATAATCAATCAAATAATAATACTAATGTTAATATTAATAATAATAGTGTTCTTGGTTTATCATTAAATTCAAAATATTTATATCAAGTTTATATAACACCTGGTACAACAATTTATATTAAAATTTTAGGTAGTACATTTAATCAACCAATAAAACCATTAAATAGTGAACCTATACATATTAATTTAAATGATCCATCATTATTAACACAAACACGTAATAATATAAATATGCATGATGATTTAACACGTTTAACACCATCAAATATAATGGCTGAAAATTCTAAAGTCTATGATGTACTTTATAAATTATCATATTTAAATAATAATAATATTCATAAACGTATAAGAAATCTTCTTTATTTAATGCCATCTGATACACGTGTACATGATTTTCTTGATACTATATCAACACATTCAATTAATTCTAATATAAATGAACATCAATCATCAACTGAAAATTCTCCTAATAATCAAATAAATTCAAAACAAAATATTGAATATTTATTTGATATAAATAATTGTAGTTTTATACAATTATTATATAATCTTGAAATATTATCAAGTAAAATCTTACCATTATCAACAAATAATGGTATACAACAAAGTTCAAAATTATTTCGACAAGATTTTATTGAACAATCTGGTATAAAATTTTTATTTCAATTAATTTATTTAACATATAATGATTACGAATATACATTATGTCAAGAAATGATAATAACTATTTTACAATTAATAAAATTACTTCTTTGTGGAAATAATCAACAAAATGAAATTATTTCATCCTCATCATCATTACAAATATCTCAAGCAACTAATGATAATGATAATGATGAAATAAATTTAGATTTTCAAGGAATTATTCAAAATATAGAATTTAAAGAATTTATTGAAGAAATAAAACAATTAATTTTCTTATGTTGGGCAGCTGCTGCTGGTAATATTAAATTACATGAACAAAAATTAATTATTAAAGAACAAATTAAATTAGATCGTTATGCATTATTACAACAAATAAATGAGAATATTTTTAGTCGAAATGATAGTAAAAATTCTTTATCAACTGATTTATCCATAAATGATAATAAAAAAAAAATAGTTAAATTTGGTATTTGTTTAAAAAAAGATTCAGTTTCACCATTAGATTGTGAAATAGCAGAGAAAATTATTGAAATTATTATATTATCATTTGAAAAACGACCAGAATTTATTGGTAAGTATTTAAATATTAAAATTTAGATTATTCAATATATTTTAAGATTAAAGTGTAATAATATGCTAGGAAAAAAAATCAGCTTATTTCATATATAATGAGGCAACGTATTTTCTCAATCTACTGACAATCGTGTTATAGATTTTCATAGAAAATTTTTTGCTATACAAAACTATCATCTTTCTTTCGAACAAGCTTATAAAAATTCTGCATCTTCCCATATATGTTGTAGAATACTAAAATAAATATTTATGAGAAAAATTTCAAAGTAATTTTATACTACTTCTAACATCGATCTTAATAAGTGAAGGTGCATGCAAATCGATACAGATCTATAGAAAAATCGAAAATTGCACATCTATGATTAAGCAGTAGATATGCACTAATTCAGTTAAACTATGAGACTTCCAGTTCGACTGCAATTGAAATTTTCTATTGAATAGGTCTAAGATGAAGCTTATAATTCGTAATAACATGTCCTAATACTATCGGTTAGAGTTCAAGATTTTTTATAATAATCTTATTTATGTGATAGTATAAGGTGAAAGAAAATATCAAAGACTTTCTTTGGAACTCTTATGACACTTTCGAAACTTTTGAGGTATATTTAGTTTATAGATTGTTTCAACTATTAATGCTTATGCCATAGAAAACCATGTTTTCAAAATTATTTATATCATCTTAAAATGTTTCATTGATGGATGTTTTCAGGAAAAATAAAAGAAATTTTAGTGATACCTTGTCTCTTAAAATTTAATATTTCTCTTTAGACTATGAAATTATTTAAATCTTGAAATTTTCTATCATAATTTATTATTTATATTTTTTTAAATAATTTCTTTTAAAAATTAATTTTTCTAGCTACTTTTCTTATTCAACCATTTTTTTGCTGATTTTCTTTTGGAAATTTTAATTGGTACAAATTCTCATGAAATTCGTCAATGTGCATTACGTAATATAATTCATTTATGTAAAATGGAAATATCAACATGTGATATACGTTTATTAATTCATAAAATCTTATTAAAAGCTCGATTACCATTTTGGTTATCATCAAGTAATGGTATACGTCGACAAAATCAAAAATTACTTGAACAATCAATTGAATATTTTGATTTACGTTGTCAATTAACAGAAAATTTAACCAATGAACAACAAAAAATACTGAATATTAATGCAAAACAATTATTAGTAGATGAATTAACATGGTTATCAACATATACTGTATCATTAATATCAAATGAATTACATTTAATTGATAATATTTTATTAATGGGTCATTTAAAATTTATTCGTACATTATTCACTTGTGAAAATATAGATAAAAATGAATTTGGATATGATTTAATACCATTACTTATTGATCAATTTTTATTTCCAGCATCAAAACATATGTCATTATCAATAATACCGTCAAATAATGACAATGATTTAAATGATGTATCAGTATATGAACCAAAATGTTCAACAAGTGAAAGTCGTCTTGCAGCATATGATTTACTTGTTGAATTATCTCGAAATTGTCCAGTAAATTTAAAGACTATTGTTGATGATCTTATTAATCTTCATCATAGACCATTACTTGAAAAACAAGCTGAATGGGAAGTAAGTTATTATTGATTATAATATTTATATAGTAAAAAAAAAAAATATTCAAATTAATTGATTATATATATATTGTAGTATATGCCACAAGTTAATCCTCGTGCATCGTGTGGATTTGTTGGTCTTCATAATGGTATGTAGAATTAGAAGTGTAGTCTTTTAATTCATTAGAAAAAACAAAAATATTTTACTAGATTAATAGAATATATAAATTTGTATAACTTTATTATTAAATGAATATTATCAACTGATAGTCTTTTTTCTATTTACAGAAAATTTCATGTAGAGTTTGGCTTTGTATATTATTCAGATATTCAATTGTTCTTTTTTTTTACGCCATTTATTTTCATATATTTCCATGAAAAGAAATTCAATAGTACTGGTCGTGCTATCTCTTTTCACAGAAAAGTATTAAAACACATATCTAGAAAACTTCTCTTAAAAAGCTGAATGATTGAAAGTTCAGGATAATGCACAAATTAAAGTAAATATAACGAAATATAGACTAAAATCGAGTCGAGTACTTACTATTCATGCACAACTTCATTCTTCAAACATTCTTCTCGAGTGATAATTACCTTTTTGTCGACATTCATCCCGATGGTACAAACAATATATTTGCTTTGATGAGTCTCTAATTAACTCATGAGAGCTCAATCAATAGTAAAGTTATATGAAAAATTTCTTTTTTACAACTATTTGTTTATTTAAAAAGGATATCATTGAAATGAATTTTTTGTCTTTTTATTTTTTCTAAGGTGGTGCAACTTGTTATATGAATTCAATTCTTCAACAATTATATATGTTACCGCAAATATCAGAATATATATTAAGTGTGCATGATGATGGTGAAAGTACAGATGAAACAAATAAAAATAATGGTTCAAGTTTATTTTTTCAACTTCAACAACTTTTTGGACATTTAATGAAAAGTAAAATGCAATATTATTCACCAGAATCTTTATGGAAAGTATTTCGTTTATGGGGTCAAGAAATAAATGTACGTGAACAACAAGATGCATTTGATTTTTTTACAGCATTAACTGATCAAATGGATGAATATTTAAAAAGTATAAAACAAGAAGAAATTTTTCATAAACAATTTGGAGGAATTTTTTGTAATCAAATGATATGTACAAATGGTTGTCAACATCGTTATGAAGGTGAAGAAAAATTTATGGGATTAAATGTTGCTGTTAAAGTTGATTCACTTAATGAATCATTAAATCAATTTGTTAAAGGTGAATTACTTGATGGAAATAATGCTGTAAGTGACAAAAACAAAAAAAAAAGTAATAATAGTATCTTTTTGTTTTATAGTATTTTTGTGCTAAATGTCAAGAAAAACGTACAACAATTAAGCGATTATGTATTAAAAAATTACCACCATTATTATGTATACAAATGAAACGTTTTGGTTTCGATTGGGAAAACAATCGTGCATTAAAATTTGATGATTATTTTAAATTTCCATTTATATTAAATATGGAACCATATACATTAGAAGGCGTTAATAAACGTGAAAATCTTATTGAAAATAAGGATTTAAATTCTAATACAAATGGAAATTCAACTAATGATATATTAATTAATTCAGCATTACCAACAACATGTAAGAGAACAATAATTTAAATATCATAATTAGGACAAACAATTGAGTTAGGTGATCGATTTTCTATTTCAATTGAATACTTCTCGAAAAAGTTGTCTGTTATTCACTATGAAAAGAGCAATTTGGTACTTTCGTGTCGAAAACTTTTCCTATTATGATTGGAGAGAGAGAAAGACTAATAGTATAAGAAGTTTTCCAGCAAAGCAATGCTTTCAACACTTTTGTTTGTAGAAGATTGTGACATTCAAAACTCAGAAAGGTTAAGACAACGATCCGTATCGATACCTGGACACTTTGTGACAAGGATGAAAAGCATCGAAGACGATAGAAAGTATTACTTAGTCTGCAGTCACATAACCTATGGTAGGAAACGAAAATAAACTGAGAATATATAGAATATGTTGTTGACTTATGCTTAGTACCATAAAGAGTGAAGATCGTTGGATGTTTGAACTTTCAGCAACAGAACCAGTTACTTTGACTTTGTAATGTATAAGAACCGATTTTTGTATTAAATTCAAATAAATTTTACACGAAAAAATCCTGATGTAAAAAGATTAATAGAATTAAAATTAAGTTTTTATAGTCATTTAATAATTCTTAAAATAGAGTGATTCATTTATAAAATGAGATTACTATAGCATTTTTCTGTCTCTTTATATATAAAAAATGAAAAATTTTTTTAGCAACAATAAATTATGAATTAATTGGCATTGTTATTCATTCTGGTCAAGCCAATGCTGGACATTATTATTCATTTATAAAAGATATTCGAGGAGAATATTCAAATAATAATAATCAATGGTATCGTTTTAATGATACAACAGTTGAAGAAATAAATTTAACTGAACAAATGCTTGAAGAAGAATGTTTTGGTGGAACATTTCGTGTACAAAAAGATAATAATTCTCGTGAAGAACGTATACGTTTTTGGAATGCATATATACTTATTTATAGATGTATTGAACCATTAAAATTACTTCCACCACCATCAATTATACCAAATATATCAAATTCAAATCAAAAAAAATCTTCTTTACAACAAAATCAACATGATTCATTATCACAATTAGCTGATTTAGTTATACAAAGTGAAAATAAAAATTTATTTCCTATTAAAAAATCTTTAATATCATCAAATGTATTTACTTCAATAAAAGATGAAAATTTAGAATTTTTAAAAAATCGTGATACATATTGTGATGATTATTTTCATTTTATATATAATTTATCAAATATATGTTTAAATGAATATAAACAAAATACATTTTCATATGAATTATGTACAAAATTAATATTAAATTTTTTATTTAATACATATTTTCGAACACATCGTCGTTTACATAAAGATAAATTACAACAATGGGTTGAATTATTATCAAAAATATTTGAAAAAAATTCTATATCATGTAAAATTTTTTATGATATTTTATTTGATAAAAAAGAAAATTGTTTAAAATTATATTTACTTGATTGTCCTGTTAATGATATAAGACAAGTATTTAAACAAATATGTCAATATGTATTACAATCAAGTTATTTATATAATTTTAATAATTATATTGATTTATTTATTGAACAATTAATTAATTTATTAGATAAATCTGTTGTTGAACAAATAAAACATTCTCAAGCATATTTTCAATTAATATTTATTTATATAAATATGAATAAAAATTCAATTGAATATTTATTAAAATTAAATTTATTTAAAAATTTAATTCATTTTTTATTAGGTGAAAATATTGATAATAGAAGATGGAATTGTGGACAAGCAAAAGATTTTGGTATTATACATGAAATAATATCTATGTTAGTTTTATATATTTATTCATTAAATGAAAATAATTATTTAAATGAATATGATGAAATAAAAGAATTTTTTTCTGGACAATGGTTATCAAGATATTTAAAAGAAATATGTTATGCTTTTCAAGAAATATCACCAATACAATTAATACATACATTAGAATTAATGGAATTATTAGCAAAAAATAATGAACATTTTTCAATATTATTTATTAAAACTATTTTACAATCTATTAATCAAGCTCATACAAATGACTTGAAATCATTATTTAAATTACTTAGTCATATATTAGTAAGTTTATTTTAAAAAATTCAATTTTTCAAAAGATTTATCAAAACTTGCGATTTAATTGTTTTTGGTTGAAAGAAAAATTTTTACAGGAGAATCTTCCAAGATATTCAAACAATTAAGATCCAGTCTTTTAGCCATATATACATACCGTAATGAACCTTGGAAAACCTCAAAAGTATTCACTCTCTCGCGTCTTTGTTTTTGAAATGTAGAATTTTGAAGTAATTTATCTAATATTTCTCCATATTCCTAATAAAATTGACTTGTCCAGTATTTATCTAAAACTTTATCACTACCAAGATCTTAAAGAGAGTAGATTGTGTAAGAAATTTCAGAATTCTTGAACATAATCCTCACGAGCCGTTAATATTTCGAAATATCCATGTTTTGTCCAATGTTCGTAAAATAGCACTTCCACTTTAAACAATTCATATTTGATAAAGATTATATTTAAGAATCTTGACATTTCTTACACAAACTAGACAAAACAACTTTGCCGTAAATTACTTAAAAATTCGATATCTTCGTAATAAAATAGAAACAGATAAATAGTTCCTGTAAATGTTCATTCGAGACTTATTATAATTTATAAATCATATGATTAGTCAAACTGTATTCTAAACAGCTTGCTTAAACTGAATTAAAATACATGATTACTACATATAGAATAAAAAACAAAGAGTAAGGATTTATCCACGAAAAAAAACATCATCTGAATTTAAAATAAAATTTGATTAATTTTTTTTTCAGTTGATTAAAGATTCATATCAAAAAAAACGTATTCAATTAGCATTTGAAGGTGTTAATGAATCGGATAATAGTGATAATTGTCAAAATTTTACTGGACTTTATGCACTTATTCGAACAAGTATTGATACAGAACAACGACGAGCTTATCAAACAGTCAAATTTCTTATTACTTTGGCTAATCAGTATGTATTAGAAGACTAAAACTATCCTTCTTTTTTTACTATAATTTTTATTTATTTATTTTAGAAGTACTGCTTGTAAAGATTATTTTTCTTCAACAGCTATTCAATGGGAATCAGCTATTAATTGGTTAAAACAACAAATGCAATCATCATGGCAATGGTCACCAGCACAAAATATATCAAATGAAGATACTGATACACGTTCATTTCAACGTACACGTAGTGCACAATTTACATTAGAACAAGCACAATCTCTTCTTCAACAAAAACCATCAGCATATGGAAGTATTCATAATGATATAACAACAAATGAATCTATAGAAATAAATGATAATTCTAACCAATCATCAGCATAATTAATAGTTATTAAAAGTGATTCATTTATTCATATTCTATGTAAAATGAAAAACATAATTCTCCGGTGTATCCATGTGTAAGCGTATGAGTGATAAGATCTATTTTTTTATATATTATTGATATAAATATTTTTGTTTTGCTAATGTTTTTTCTATTGATCAATTGAGAAAAACAACCGCTATTCGTTGATTCTTCTTTTTTTTCTACTATTTTTTTTGTCTGTATTATTTTTCGGTATACAAGAAAAACCACAATAATAGAATGCGCATCTGTGCTCTGCGTATTCCTTGAAAATATGTGCGTTTTTTTGTGGTCTAAATGAAATAAACAAGAAAACGGACATTTTGTATAAAGATAGAAAAAAAAACCAATTTAATAATTAGGAAAACAAAATTCTTTTATAATAATTTTATATAAAATCAATTAGAAGATAAAATCAATCAGAGATGAGAACAAATCATGTTTTCGAAATTTTATTCAATCGAAACCGATATGTACCCAACTCAGAATTGGTTTTTCTGAATAATGTGATCATTTAAATAGATTAAAAGTTAATTATAAAGGTCATTCAGTTTTTCTACATTAGTTTACTCACTCGTTTCTTCCATTTTCTGAAAAACTTATCAGAATTTTTTTGGATTTATTGAACGAAAGGATTGGTCTTCTGACATACATAGATATGTATTGAAATAAATGATTAAATGTATCTCTGAAAAGATTGAAAGAAAACAATTCCAATGAATTTTATTAAATAATAAAAATCAAAATTTTTACCGTTGATATTACGTAGTAGTATGTACAATTGATTCGTTCTAATGCATTACATATACATGAAGAATATTTTTCTAATACTTCTTAATTTTAATGAAACGTTTTAATATCGTTGGTATGACTCTTTGCATTATTCTTGATATAATCCGTATAAAATAATATGAAAAAACCGTAGTAGTTGTTGATATTCATCTATCATTGAAAATTCACCGTTTTATTGCTGATGGTCTGTAATATTGATTATGCCATGGAACCTACAAAAATAATATAAGAGTTGATAAAGCATGATTATTAAATATAATTGGAGGTGATTTTTAATTTTCATAGAGAAACACCTAATCACCTATTTTAACACGTGCAAATGTATTTCAAATCATTTTTTCTGTTTCATAAAATATAAAATTTTTTTTCGCTTTAAAATATGCAACAAACCTTTTATTGTTATTAAATATTTGATTACCAAATATTCGTTTATTTTGATTAAGAATATTATAAAAACATCTACAATGTATACAAGATAGACTAATATGAAAATCATTAGATCTTCATAAGTTACCGATGAAAAAAAAAGACTCGATCAACATCGTTTCACAATAAACTAAATGAACTATAGATCCCAAAAGAATTATTCTTATTTTACAAATGAATAAGTCTTTTATTGTATAGAAATAGAATTATATATATCATTAAATTAGCAAAAAAAAGAATAATTAATCATGTAAAGAAAAGAAAAATGTATCTCAAATAAATTATTTTCTTTAGAAGATAATTAAAATGCTAGTAACAAATAGAAAAAAAATATATATTATTAATCATTTAACTAATATCAATAATTAAAATCGATAGTTAAATTTTACATCGATATATTTAATAGAAGATACATTATCAATATTTTTACTGATAAAGTTTTTTTTTTTGGAAAGTATAAACATATATCCAAAATAATTTATACTCAAGAATAATAATGTACTCATAAATATTGAATTGAATCGATTAATTTAACAATATGAGACTATTTTCTATGTTAGATTTAATGTCTTTTATATGTATACATATCTTTGCATGTTATATTTCATTTTTAAAGATAATATCTGACTCATTAAAATCGAATGATATAAATAATTTTATATGTATGTTTTATACCACGAAAATATTCATAATCACAAGATAATACTCTCTAAACTGTTATTCTATTGCAAATAATAGTTCGTCTTTGTGTTTATTTTCGTTAAGCGAAGTCCATTGACTCAATAATCATCGATAATCACTTTTTTTAGCAAAGATAATATATTGAAAAGATGAAGTTACATAATTGTATTATCATAAGAATTAATGATAAATTGAAATTTTAACTGAAATTAAACACAATTAATTAGACAGAAGTTTTTTATTATAATAAAATACTATGATCTATGTTTTTTATTAAAAATATTAGAAGAAAATACTAACAAATTTAATAATCTTCTTTAAAATTACATATTGAAGACATCATTAATCAATATGAATGATGATGATTAGTTTGTATCTCTTTTTTATTTTTTATTTATATAAGTCAATCAAAAAACAATGATTATTCGATTAGCAATGTATATACAGTTCATTCATCAATATCATCATTGAGTTAATAGAATAATAAAAAGAAGATGATCAATATTCCCTTTTACGGACGTATATAACAAAATAAAACAAGTGTTCGATGTTAGATTGATTAATAGTTAACAAACGTTTGTTCTTTTTTTTTTGTACACAATTGATGAAGCCGTCAAGCGAAGAAAATGTCAGAGATAACATATCCAGACGGAAATGATTTGTTCTCTGTGTGATTTCTTTTAGAAATATTAAGAAAGAAAGAAACACAAGAATGATGAACTGTTGTTTATGTTGAATAAATGGAGATTATTCACATGCCAAATCTATTGGAAATTATAAAAGAATGATATGAATTGAATACTAATAGAAAAAAGAATATGATCTCCTCCTCTTTTTTTTTGATTTGCAAGACTAAATTAAGTAGATACATAATAAATTTCATATTGTGATCTATCCATCGAACTAATATTCATAGCACAATATAGACAATTATGTCTGGTTTTTTTTTGCTATGAATTGAAATTATCATAGTAAATGAAACATTCCATTACAATGCATGTATATTATTCTTGTGTCTACTGGATAAATTATTATTATTTTCGGCACGATTTATTATACATAAAAAAATAAAATTCTCTCTAATTAGACAAGATACTGATGTTTTTTTTTTGAAACGTATTTCATGTACTATTAGATCAATATTGTATGTGGAATATGTTTGGAACTTGAATTAACAGTACTACGATGTATTTAAGAATGATGAGAAGAATGACAATTGATTATATATAAAATTTTACTTTTTTTTTTAAATAGAGAATCATATGTAAAATATAATTTTATTAGTAATGCGTATAAAGTTGAGACATACAGAATTGAAAATCAATATAAGAGGATATGTTACATATCAATAACAGAAGATTTTTTTTCTCACATTATGAACATGTGTATTTGTATGATATAATCACAAATGTCTTTGATTAAGCTTTGCTTATTTCTTGTTTGAATGAATTTATTTGAACAAATAAATATACTGATCAAATTTCTATATAACAACATATCCTTACTCGTCTAGTATGTAGAGTTTTCATCATGTACATGTTATCGAACGGTACTATTGAATATCTTTCGACATTGATCAACGATATATACTTTGTTAAGTTTAAGATAATAGTGTCAGTTATAAAAAATAGAGAGAGAATAACCAGATATATTGCTTCGATCCCAATGGAATATGCAAACACAATGTTTCGTTAGTCCTTTTCTTCCTATTTTTACACTTGAAACATTCGTTTCGATGATAAATTTCTGACTTTTTCTTACATATAGTGATGTTATTATATATCTTAACGATAAAGAAGACGAGAAAAAGGATGAATATGTTTTCTTTTTCTTTTATGCGCAACCGTTTTACTATTGATTCTTTTCGTTACATATTTCAAACAAATTTGTATGCACCAATAGGTATTCTCGAATCGAACGATTCATTTTTCTTACACTATTATTCTCTCTTTCTCCCTATTTCTTTCTCTTATTTTCTATCTTATATTAGAAGCACAAAATAGGGAAAAAAACGTTAAAATTATTTATCATATATCATTGTCCGACATCGATCACTTCATTTCAGATTCGTTCATTTTCATTTTTATTTAATATAAAATAAAAAAATTCATCATGTCTGCTCTTCGGGTTTTTCCATTTATTGGTGCACTTGTTGCTATTGCTGGTGTTGTATTAGCAATTGTTGGTATATCAACTACATATTGGTTCTTATCAGGTGTTGGTGAGCATAAAGGTAATAGAAGGATAAAGTTTTATTATTTTGAAAAAATGAATTTTTAATGATTAGGTCTTTGGCAAAATTGTGTATATGACGCGTGTAAACGAGATGATGGTGGAAAACCAGCTGCTTTTGCCCTTGCAGTATGAAGAGACCGATTTATCATAGTATTTCTTTTTTTTTTATTCAATTTATTATTTTTTTTAGGGTGTCATTGCTATGGGTGTTGCCGCTCTTTTGGCTATTTTCAGTGGTTTAGCACGCAATAAATCTGATGCAAGCAATAATATGGCTCGTTTTTGTGGTGTTTTATCAGTTATTCTACTTTTTGCAAGTGGCGTTCTTATTGGTGCATCGATCTTTACATTTTTCAGTACAATACGTACTACTGGATATTCATTTACACTTATGGCTATTGCTCAATTTTTGAGTTTTCTTGCTGCTATGTTTGTTGCTCATTGGATGGTAAATAGAAATTATATATTATTTAACGTAATATTTTTATTTTTATTTCAGGGACATTCATTTACTGTTATCAGTTAAATGAAATAAACAAAAATGAAGAAGAAACGATTCTAGTTGTATGATCATAAACTAAATCTTGAATAGAGTATGATCTTATTTTGTTTTAATCGTTCTTTATCGAAAAAACTTGTTTATTTGTTTTGATATGTTTTTTTTTTTGTTTCTTACATGTAACTCAGCTGAAATATATATTCTGTGTTCTTATTGTCTGTGTGTATGTGTGTATTTTTCTGTTCTAATAATGAAAATATAGAAGATGTATACATGAAAATTAAGATGAAATAAAAAGAAATATTATAGTTCAGGAAAAAAATCTAGATTATCTATGAAATGAGAAATGATATAAGAGAAAGTTATTGTTCACAATTTTAAAGTTCAATAGGAAAATTAAAACTAAAATAGATTTGTGTGTGTTAAGTTAAAATTTATTGAGATTACTCTAAAACATTAGAAATATGTTGATTGGTGGAAGAATATGTAAAAATAAGTTTTTTTTTATAAACATAATAGATTAATGTTTAAATTTGATCACTCTAAATTTTTGAGTATTTTGAACGTAAAAAGTGCAATTATAAAAAATAGCAACCTTGTATAAATTGCAGAGCTTTTCAGGCTACATCTTATGGTATATTTTATTTTTTTTTAATATAATGTATCAAGTAAATGAAAATCGAAATACAAAATACTGCCATTCAATATGGCACACTCGATATAGTATGTGATATTTTTCATGAACTAATAGACAGTATTACAATAATAACAAAGAATTATAATGAGGAACTACAATTATTATTTGTGTTTTTTTGTGAGAAAAAAAGTCATATATCAATACTTTATTAGATCTGATAGGTATATAATGAATGTACCATAGAGAGTGGACTTCTTAGTATTTCAGTGATATCAAATCTTTTATTCATATGTTCAGATATTTCAAAAGAACCATCTTCTAACTATCTACAAACTATTCATTCTCTTTTATTATTGTAAATAACATTCATTATATTCAAAACCTAGTTTTAAGCGAATACTTCAAAATAAATATATTCATTAGACAATATTTTCTCGAATTCTATAGAACTAATCAAATTATTTAGAAATGCACAGTTTTAAATGTGTATAAATGTGAATTATTCAATAGCTCATGTATTTTGTTGGTGAAATAAAGGAAAGTTGACTTGATGTCAGGTCAAGAAAAATGAACTCGAAATTTTAACCATCAACTTCATTCTATATTTCTTTACGAGTGTCCTACTCTTTAAAATGGATTTTCCATTTAGAAGATCTATATGGACTGAAATTTTCAGGCACGAATAGTTGCAACAGGAAACTCTTGACAAAACTTGCTGGCCAATGCATCGAACTAAGACAAAGTTATTTTTATCAACTCAGGATTCACATATAGAAGAACTGATTGAATAAAAATTTATTTAATTTAGAGCTTCAAACACAAAAGAAAATATTTTATATATCTTAAATTGTGTAAGAGACCTTATTTGGACAATATAGCTTGTAAACAACTATATTCGGTTGAATCATAGTAATTTTGCACTGGAAACGGTGATAGTATCCGATGTCCGATATAGATCCCATATTCGACTGCTATGCAAGTGTCGTATTTGCACTGTATCATGCAAGAACCCTAATACGACATTTGTTTATCTGCTATAGCTACGTCATATTTGCATCATATTGAAGTGTTTTAAATTCATGATTAACTTCCATATAATGGTATACCATCAATAGTTCTTATAAAGAGCTATTTGACGCTATCGAACTTTTTAAATGATATATTTTTATTTAAATTATTACAAACCACAACTGTAATAGTAAGTATATATTCAAAATATCGATAATTGTTATTTTATTTAGATTAATTTCAACAATTGCAATGATATGTATTTCTTTTAAAAATATAAATTCTATTTCTCATTTTATATAGGAAGATCGAGTAAAAAATATTCATCATAAAAAAGAACGGAAAGGAAAGTATTTTCATCAAAACATAGAAACCTAAATTATTCATGAAAAACGTATTCTATAGTTTGGCAAATGTGTTCATAATCGACAAAAGTATGTACGGTATCTGAATAAACGCTTCTCTTTTCCGTTTCACGCCATGATGAAACGCTTTTTGTTCTCGTTTCAAAAATTGTTTTTCATCTATACAAAATCTTTAACTGATAGAATTTATTTTCATGACATTCATACTGCCAACCATACAAGAATGTATCTACATTCCACATTATTCATTTCAATTTCTAAAGATAGTACGTAATCTTCACTGTAAAAAGCATAGTGGATAATAATAAACTCTTACCATTCATTTATTATCATCACACAAAGATCTTTTAGGTTTATAGACGTAATCTACCCTTTCATAAACTCTTGTATATCACAAAAACTGGCAAAGGTTTGTGATTATTTACAAATTAATATACTTCTGTACTGTTTTTCGCACTCATAAACTCTTTCTGTGCATATGAACGACTTAAACCTTGACTAAAAGATTTATCCTTGCATGTATAAACACAATTATAGAATAATAAACTCTTTGCACAAGGATATATTAATTTGCAACAAACCACAAATTCTTGCCAAGATTTACGAAAAGGTAGATTACTCTCATTAACCTAAAAAGAGTCTATTTAATAGTAATAATCCCATAGTGAGGGCCTGGAGTCGATAAAAAAATCTATTGGGCCTATCTGTTTGAAACAGGTACAGGCTGCTATTTTGGCGCCTGTCATGCTTTTTAAGACTGACGAATTATTTATTGCTGATTTGCTTATGTAGTTCCTCAGTTCATTAAGCTAAATCACTGTTCACACATTAAAATGATTTACTACTATTACTTTATATAAATTATTCGCTAACTCTTATTATTCTCTTCTGAGGTATTTTCGGAAAAGGATATTATGGAAATTTCTGCAATTTAAGGAGCGAATAAATTCATAGAAAAATATTTTTGAAGATTTGAATGATTACAGAAATTTTGAGAATTATCGAGTCTTTCGATGCAACGGAATTTTTGAAGACATTATTTCTAAAATTTCCTTTTTTGAAAGACTAAACATTGCTAAATAAAATAGTTTTACGAATTTTTATTAATAATCCGATAGATTTAATATTTCTCTTTATTAGTAAAATTTAAAAAAAAAAGCATGAATGTAACGAAAAATATTAATAATAAATTCATTTGGAATAATCTTTTGATTAAGAAAACCATGAATAAATCTTATTAAGTATGGTAGATTTAGTGACTGTTGTATTGATACAAAATATTCTTCTATATCTAAAAAAATCTGGTATGAGAATTAGTCGTTGATAAAATAAATGATAAATCATGGAACTATTTCACAAAAATTATTGTAAAAACTCAGTAGATGTTTTTCAACATTTTCTTCTACAAAATCTATAAAAATCTTGTGTTCATTGAAATCATTGTATCGACGAATAATAATCTTCTTTTATAATGGATGAAAGATTAATATATAAAATAATTAATAAAAGACCAATGATAAAAACGCTTACTATACAACAACATTTTTTTTCAAGTATACGACGATCATAACGTCTAATCATTTTGTTTTGTATCGTTATTAAACTATCATGTATTACTAATCGACAAAAAATGCAATGGACCATGACTGTCATAAACTATAAGTACAATATTCTCTAATTGCATCTGTATTGATGTTATCGTACACTAAAGGTGTTTTTTTTCTTTTTATTTTACAAAACTCCAATTTTGAATTTTTCTATTGCTACAAACGAGTATTCACTGTTATCATTGTTAAATAATGAATAACAAAACTAATTTTTTATTATTAGTATTAAGACAAGTAATACTCATTTATTCATTTCTTATTATTTCAAATTGTTTACATGACAGACCATCCACTTTTATGAAATATAAGATATAAGAATAAAAAAAAAATTTAATCTACTATACAAAAAATGACATAAAACACTTCATCAAAAATAAGCACTTGCTATTATCTTCAATTCTATTTAATAATACTGATAGTACTCAAAATTTTAGAATTGACAAGAATTACAAATGAATTAATGCAATAGATTTTAAGCTTCCTACATTACGTTGAATATAACTCAAACGTATCAAGTTGATATTAATAAAAGTTTATGTGCTCATTGTTTTTATAGTGTTTTACCGAAATAAAAATGATAAGTACTTTAAAATTGTATCATTCTAGTTGATAAACGATCATACAAAATACAGGTCAATTATGTATCTGACGATATCTTAATACATTGCTCGTTTTTCATTAAAAAGGAACGAAACTTCTAATAGCAATTTCTACAATATACTCAATACCATTTAATTTTTTTTTATAAATTTAATACTATTATTTTTATTAATATTAGTTCATTATTCAAATATAAAGTATTTTGATTCTTAAAAACAAAAATTTCATACGATGTCATCTTTTACGATTTATATTTATTTGTACTGAAACAATTATTTTATGAATTTGTCCTTCTATATTAATAAATAATAATATTTGATAAAGAAAAAATGTTTTGTCTTTTTCCGGTAGATATAATTGATTTTATATTAAATGCCAGCAATCTAATAATCATAAATAATAAATACCTATGGGAAAATATAGGAATAAAACAAAAATATAATGATTGAATCAGTTTAGAAATATAAAGAGGTAGAATAATAACTCTGAAAAATAATGAATAGAATCAAAATTATAATTAACCAGTTGTCCGTCCATATCAATGAAGAAAATAATTGACATTGACAGTATATACTATAAGATATCATCTTATATACTAGAACAAACAGAAAAGACAATGACTTTTCTTAACATGTCACAGATAGATGTTGATCGCAGTCTAACAACAGATCTTATTGTTATAAACAATAATAAACGTAGTAACATTACAAAATATCAATGGTTGTATCTATCTACAACTGTCTTTTTCATCCAAAAGAAAAAACAAAGTTACTGCTGTTTACGTACTATTATAAATGAATAACCTTGTACGTAATATTAGAAAAAGACAATTTTATTAAATCTGTATTTTATTTATAATATATATGAATAAACAATTTTTATTAAATAATAAAATAAGAATTCTCTATTATCAATGAAAGATTAATAAATAATAAATACTTTGATATTATAAATTATTCTTTTATTATTGTTAAAAATGATAATCAAAAAAAGTTTTCTATTTCGTTTGATGATAATATAAATTGACTAAGAAAATTTTATATATAAATATAATAAAAATTTATTTCTAATCACAATTAATAATCAAAGAAAAGGAAGAAAAAAAAAACTTTCGAAAGATGACGCTATCTATCAATGATCATTTTGTTGGTGAATTTACAAATACATAATCATGGCGGTCGGATCAACCAACCGAACAAATGTCAAAAAGCGTCAACAACACCTACTGTAGATCTGTATTATATCTATTCTTTAGTCTAAGTTGATTACTCATAATTTGAATAAATTTATTCTTTCATTAAAAAATTTCATTAATATAAAATAATATTATTATTTTTAGATCTACCAATGACAATGATTGATGGTATTCAACCATCTTTATCATCGTCAAATAATCGAAAGATATTTATTAATATTATCGAATAAATGTCGAAAGCATATAATTTCGATTGGCAAATTGAAGTTTCACCTCGTCTATTAAAAGGCGATTATTTTGATCGTTGGGATGAAGAAAATGGAACATTAGAACAAAATTGTTTATTTCGTGTTGATAGCTATGGATTTTTTATTTATTGGCAAAGTGAAGGACGTGATGGACAAGTTATTGAATTATCACAAGTTAGTGATATACGACCAGGAAAAGGTATATTATACACTAGAAATATTCTCGTTTTCTTTTTGTTATTTTTATATTTTTAGCACCAACTGATCCAAAAATTGGTGCTGATCTTATGGCTAATTCACTTGTTTATGGTCGAGGTAATATTGATGAACGAACGGTAACAATTTGTAGTGGAATTGATTTTGTACAAATAAGTCATACAAATGTAACCGGTGCTGATCCTGCTACAGCAAAAGTAATTATAATAAAAATAATAATATTTGTATAAAATATAAATTTTGAATTTTTTTTTATTGTAAGGCATGGATTGAAGGTTTAACAAAAATTACACATAATCATAAAGCAAATAACATATGTCCTACAACAATCCTACGAAAACAGTAAAAATTTAATAAAAAACAAAAATATTTTATTGTAATTAATATTATTTTTTTTTCTTCTACTTAGTTGGATGAAATTATCATTTATGTTAAATGTTAATAAAAAAATTCCTGTTCGAAGGTAAGAAATATTATATAGAGAAAAAATTGAATAAATTTGTTTTTGTTTTTGTTTTTAGTATTAGTAAAACATTTGCATCTGGAAAAACGGAAAAACGTGTATTTGAAATTTTAAAAGAACTTGGTTTACCAAGTGGAAAGGTAAAAATTATGAATATATATATATATATATGTAAATTTTTAATTCTTTTATTTTTTCTTCTTCTTTAAAAAATACATAGAATGATGAAATTGATCCGGTTGATTTTACATTTGAAAAATTTTGTGATCTTTATCATAAAATTTGTCCTCGTACTGATATTGCAGCATTATTTGATGAATTATCAGGCGGAAAAGATTATATAACAACAAAACAATTCGTGGAATGGCTTAATGAAACTCAACGAGATCCACGTTTAAATGAAATTCTTTTTCCATTTTATGATATAAACAGTGCATTACGTATTATTGAACAATATGAATTACGTGCTAATTATCGAGATCGCGGCCATTTATCATGTGATGGTTTAACACGATATTTAATGTCTGATGACAATGCACCAGTTTTCCTTGATCGATTAGAAGTTTATCATGATATGGATCAACCATTATGTCATTATTTAATAAATTCTTCACATAATACATATTTACAAGGACGACAATTTGGTGGTCGATCAGCAGTTGAAATGTATAGACAAGTTTTATTAGCCGGTTGTCGTTGTGTTGAATTAGATTGTTGGGATGGAAAAAATGATACAGAACCAATAATAACACATGGAAAAGCAATGTGTTCAGATATTAATTTTAAAGAAGTTATACATGCTATAAGAGATACAGCATTTGTAACAAGTGATTATCCGGTTGTACTTTCATTTGAAAATCATTGTTCCAAACCACAACAGTTTAAATTAGCGAAATATTGTGAAGATATCCTTGGTGATTTCTTATTAACTAAGCCATTAGAACATCTTCCAGTAAGTCAAAAACAAATATATTCTTATATTAATTTAGATTTTGTTATATATGTATTATTATTTTAGTAAATAGAATGAAAGAGTAATTTATTTAAAAAAAACTTTCTTCTGTGTGTTTTTTGATAAACTAACCTAATATTATTTTATATTTTTTCTTTCTGACTTAATTTACTTAATTAAATCAAGGTTAATACGATAATAATCTTTTTTCTTTTATGAATTTTAGCTTGAACCTGGTGTGTCTTTACCATCACCAAATGCATTAAAGAGAAAAATTCTTATTAAAAATAAAAGATTAAAACCGGAAGTTGAAAAAAGTAATATTCAATTGATCATACTGTTTTTCTCTTCCTTCAAATCATAATATTTCATTTATTTTTCGTATAGGAAATTTGGATTTATTTCTCAAGGGATTAGATACGGAAATGAATAATGATAATGATTTAGATTCAGCAGCTAATGTCGAAGGTGAAGATGGTCCAGCTGCATTTATTGATAATGTTAAATTACGTGATGATGATGATGAAGCTCATCCGGAATTAAATATTGATTTAAGTGATGATGTTAATCGACGTACATTACTTAGTCAATTAGGTTTTAAATTTAAAGGAACAACAAATTTATCACGTGAAGAAGAAGAAGCACTTTTAAATCGTTATCAATATAAAGGTGCAACAACAAATATTCATCCATTATTATCATCACTTGTTAATTATGCTCAACCAATAAAATTTCCTGGTTTTGCAAAAGCTGAAGAACGCAATATACATTATCATATGTCATCATTTTCTGAAAACGTTGCTATACAACATTTAAAACAAAATCCTATTGAATTTGTTAATTATAATAAACGACAAATGTCTCGAATATATCCAAAAGGTGGTCGTGTTGATTCATCAAATTATATGCCACAAATTTTTTGGAATGCTGGTTGTCAAATGGTTTCATTAAATTTTCAAACATCTGATCTTCCAATGCAATTAAATTTAGGAAAATTTGAATATAATGGAAATTGTGGGTAAGTTTTAGCATTATATTTCATCATAAGGAAAATATTATAACTAATTAATCTTTCAAATACATATATATATATTTATATACATAGAAAGAAGGAAATTGAGAGAGAGTGAGAGACAAAACAGGTGGTATATGTTCCATAAGAGATCTTTGCTTTATTTTGAAGGTCATACACTGTATACATCTGTTTATTGTTTATATACTGGCATATTAATGGAAAAAGCGACTAATCTATTTGTCTCATTTATTTGTTAAGAAGAAACAAAATAAGAAAAAGAACAGAACAAGAAAAAAAAAAAGAAATATATATATATATATATATATTCAGCTTATTTGTCATTGATTGCATCTATTTCTGATCCATACGTTATAGTTTATATTTATTACTCTTATATAAGAATAAAAAGAAGTGCTAATAATAGATCATATATATTTATTTCAATTAATGTCTGTAATTTTATATAGATGAAATTAGATACTAAATAACGTAATAAAACTTAATAATTTATTATAAAGAATATCAAAATTATTCTTTAAGATATTTATAACATTTAAATATATTATTATATTTGTTAATTAAAGATGATTATCCTTTTTTCTTTATAATAAAATATCGATTGATATAAAATCTTCGAAAATTTCAATAAATATTAATTTTTCATTTATTTGAACAATAGAAAGAAGAAAAAAAATAGAAGTTAAATACATTCATATATTTGAATTGATGTTATAAGAATATATTATCTTATTTCGATCAGAAATACTTGATTATTCTTATAATAGAAAATCATTTATTAACATAACGTTATTAATAAGAAAAAAGATAATCCGATGAAATTTTATGGTATTCAACAATATGGTTTTATATATTTATTTTGACATTTATTTAGATAATAGAATTTTCTTATTTTTACTCTTAACAATGTTTTTTTCATTATTTTTTATTAATCAATCTCAAGAGAAAAACTATATGACAATAATATTAGAAATATATATATATACTTCTTTATTTTAATTTAAATTATTTTTCTTTTGCATGACTTATTCATGTCATTGTCATAATAGTACTTCAAATAAAATAAGCATATGTATATGCAAACACGCATATGTAAAAGAATAGCAGCAATAGCATACAAGAAAAGAAAAACACATTTTTAATCATATTAATTTTGACATAAATATCATATAATATTTCGTAAATATATTTATCATCTTTTTTTCATCATCAATTATAGTTCTATGATGATTGGCAATAATAATAATTGAAGTTAGCAATCTTCATTTCCATAAGAAAGTGAAAACACTTGAAAAATCTAGTCATAAAGAAAAATGATTGATTAATAATAATATACTATTGACATATATCTTTTACTAAAAAATAATTATAATAAAATAAAAAAAATGTTAATATAAATAAATAATTATATTTTTTTTTTCTTATTAAGTTATTTATTAAAACCAGATTTTATGCGTCGACCTGATCGTACATTTGATCCATGTGCTGAAAGTCCAGTAGATGGTGTTATAGCTGCGTTTTGTAGTGTACGTGTTATATCAGGTCAATTTTTATCCGATAAAAAAATTGGTACATACGTTGAAGTTGATATGTATGGTTTATCAGCTGATACAATTCGTAAAGAATATCGTACTAAAACAGTTCCAGCTAATGGACTTAATCCAAAATATGATGAAGGTGTTTTTGAATTTCGAAAAGTAAATAAAAATATTAAATAAAAATAAAATTTATTTATTTTTTCTTATACAAAATTTAGATTGTTCTTCCAGATTTAGCAATATTACGCATTGCTGTTTATGAAGAAACCGGAAAACTTATCGGACAACGTGTTTTACCGATAGATGGTTTACAAGCTGGTTATAGACATATATCATTACGTACAGAAGGAAATTTTCCATTATCATTACCAACAATATTTTGTCAAATTATTCTTAAATCCTATGTGCCTGATGGTTTAAGTGCATTTGTTGATCAATTAAATAAACCATTATTAATAAAAAAAGCTGAAGAATTACTTAATTCATCTGTTAAGAATACATCGGATAGTGGTTTAACATCAAGTAGTTCATCTGTACGACGAGCACGTGCTATTGAATCAGCTTCATCATCTAGTCCTTCATTAGATACAAAAGCAACGACAACAACAACAACTACACCTGGTGCTAGTAGTATATCAATTAATACAATATCAACAACTGATACAAGTAATCTTTCAACATCATCAATAAAACCTAAAACACATATTGAAACAATTATTCCAATAACATTAGAATATTTACGTGAACATAAAAATTTTTGTAAATTAAAACATAAACAAGATAAAGAATTAATGTTAATGAAAAAGAAACATGCAAAAGAACAATGTATACTTGGTGAACAACAATCAAAAATGATGAGTAAAGCAAAAAATGATTGTGAAAAAATGGCACGATCACCAATGTTACAAGGTGGACATTTAAAAAAAGATTTAAGGTAAAAATTTTTTTTTCTTTTCTTCGTTTATTATTCAATGAAAATTTTTCTTTTCTAGTAATGGTGGTAATCTAATTGAAGGAAAAAATGATCCAAAAGTAAATTTAATAATAAAAAAAACATGTTTATTTATTTTGAAAATAATATTTTTTTTTTAGTTAATGGATTTAATTAATGAACAAAATGTTGAATGGACATCACTTGTACAAAGACAATTAACAGAAATAAATGCAATACGAAGACAACATACAAAAGATCAATGTGATTTATTACGTCTTTTACTTGATGAAACACAAAAAACACAAATGAAAGAAATAACTGAAAGACATTTAAGGTAATTAAAAAGAAATATATATATATATTAATTATGTTTAAATAATAAAATTTTTTTTTTCTTATTTAGAGAAAAAAAAGATCTTGAATTAAGTCAAGTACGTCAAAATATTGAAGATAGTAAACGACTTAGTTCAGAAAAAAATATAAGAAATAAATCTGAATTAGATCGTCGTGTAAGAGAATTAAAATCAATTAATACAAAAAAATTTGTGGAAGAACGAAAAAGACAAATGATGAAACATGAACGAGAAAAAGAAAATTTAACTAGTTCACATGGAATACAAAAAACAACACTTCTCGATGAAATTGATAAGGTATATATGTATATATTTATATATCTTTTCCTCTTCTATATAAATGTAAAATTATAATACATCTAAAGGAAATTAATCTTCCTGAATCAATATATCCGGTTCATTTAATAATAGGAATATAGAGACTATTGTGACAGTCTATAATTCAAGCTACAAATTACATATTTTCTAAAAATAGAAAGATTGATTATTTCAAATAAAGTTAATTTATGGATTTTTTTTCTTAATCTAGATGCTTGAATATAGTCTTAATTATCAAGATGAAACACCAATGGCACGATTTCCATCATCATCTGTATGATAACCATTCGATTTACCATCTTTTACTGATATATCGAAATTTTGTTTGTACAGTATTGCTTTTGAATTATGTTTTTTTTCCTTATGTTCTTTCGGTGACTTTTGAATTTTTATTTTTTTTTCTTCGGTGTTGTCTTCTCATATTTTTTTTTATTTTTCTCCAAATAGTGTGTTTGTATGTGTGTACGTATATATAATCTTTAATGGTGGATTATTTTGACTAACAATTGTAAGCTGAAAAAAAAATCAAAATAGTCATTTTTATAGTCGAACAGTATCAGTCTTATTTCTCATTTTCAATGTGCCTCTATTTTTCTTTTCTTTTATCTTTTCAAGTATTTCTAGTCTATCTCATATTATTAGAGAAAGCAAAAGATCTGAATATTAGTCATATTGATAATATAAATTAAAGTGAAAAAACATATTTATTAAGTTTATATGTATTGCATTCCTTTTCATATACTACCGAGTTAGAGAAAAAAAAAAAGAAAAAACTTTTAAGAAGAAATATAGAGACATAAATTAATGGGGGAAATATGGGTTTTTTTTGTCTTATATGTGGAATGCAATTGTTCATATTTAAACGATCAATAATTTTATGTATGTGTTAATGAATTTCTTTCTCCTCTTTTTTTTTCTTTTTTTTTTTTTTTTTTGTCATTTTTCCGTTTCTCTTATACCCATCTTTTCAATAAAAATTTTTATGAGTAGAACAATAATGAACAATTTTTCTAAGGAAAATAATTACTTTACAATATAAATTTTTGTAGATGGATACAAAATATTCTCGTTTACAAAATTTTATTAATGAATCTAATAGTAATAATAATAATAATAGTGGTCAATCATGGTCTCGAACAATCTTTTCAGGAGATTTATTTCAAACAAATATAGATCGTGTACAAAATTTTTTTAATAGACGTTCAGATGCTTCAGTACCATCATCATCAAATACAGATGATATGCAAATATTATTACAAAAAGGTGATAATGATCCAATCTTACCAGCATTGGTAAGATTATATTTTAACTATTTAGATTTGATTCATATTATTAAAGAACAATATTATAGAATTTATTTTTCAAATAAAACATGAAAATCATTAATAGACACATAATAGATTTAAACAAAATTATCGATGACTTTTTCTTACATAAGAGACAAAATCTTCTTTGGAAATGTATAGAATTTGAGTGGTTGAAAATTTAAACTTATTCATTTTGAAATCTTTTTTATTATTACTTTATCTCTTCAAATTTATTAATATGAATTAATACAATGGTTACATTCGATTTTGAAAATCTATAAATGATAGTTTTTTTCTATATGTCTTTGTATTGTGTTTATTCGTTTGATTTGATTATTTAGAGTCGTAAACAACGTATTCTCGGTTTTATGATATGTCTTGTTATGGGTATATTTTGTATGTCATTGGCTACACTTTATATTCCAGTTATAGTAATTAAAGCACGAAAATTTGCTTTACTCTTTTCATTTGGTAGTTTATTTTTTCTCTCAAGGTATACATATATTTAATTATATAAATGAATTTTTTCTATGTTTTTCATGTCTTTAGTTTTTCAATGCTATGGGGACCAACAAATCATTTCAAACATTTAACAAATATTGAACGTCTTCCATTTTCTATAAGTTATATAGTAACTCTTATTGGTACAATATATTATTCAGTATGGGTAAATATTTTTGATATATATTTCCTTTTCCTATAAGATGTCACTAGTTCTCATTCGTATTTTTGTCAATGAATACATTCACCGCATTTTTTCTATTTATTTATTTCATTATAAAAGAAAAGTTCTATAAAATAAAAATTTGTGTCGTAGAAAAGGAGAGACGGTTAGCACTCCCCTTGACAAGGACGGAAGGTCGTCGGACCTATACGACAACACCAGGCAAGGCATGACGGCTAGCACCCGTCACCTGGCTCGTTTTTTTTTTTATTTTTTGTTTTTAATTTTAGGTAAAAAGTTACTTCTGGACAATTATCTTTTCACTTTTACAAATTGGTGCACTCATCTGGTACATAATTAAATTAATTTAATATAATCTAATTTTGATTTTAGGTATATTGTTTCATACATTCCTGGTGGTGCACGTGGTTTGAAATTTTTCTCCAAACTTTTTTATACATTTGTTTCAAAAACTGTCACAACAACATTGTCAGTTTAAAATTGAAAGAGAATATATATATTTGTTTTTTTTTTTCGTGCGTTTATTCATTGTAAAAATATTATTTGCTGTTTATTATTATTATTAATTCTCATTCTTTATTGTTAAATAAAAAAAAAGAAAATATTGGCTTTTGTTTTTAAGATATGTTCATTCAATCTTGCCTTCAAAGAACAATCTCAAATAGTCATTTAATTATTTCAATTCGAACATTTAAACGTTTTGGTGAATATGTTAAAAATTATGGCCATGAACCAGAATATTATCAAGGAGGTCTTTTAATCTTTTTCTTTTTGTATATTAGAGTTAAATTAAAAGTTGATTTTTTTGTTATTTCTTAGGTTATCTTCCACGAGCACCTCATTTGAAAGATCCACCTGATTATTTACCACCATTTATTGATTCACAAGATTGGACTTTAGAAACAGCTACTTTTGGACAGAATGATTATATTGGTAAGTAAAATAATATAGATGTTCAAATCTCAAACATAAGAGTTTATTTAATCAATATTAATAAAATATCCTATAGACACGATTGCATAAGTTTATTTGAGTTTTCTTAAATAATTTCTTTGAAAGTATTGATTTAAACAGATTTCAATAGTGACATAGAAATATCCGAGTAATATTTTATTTATGAATTTTTTAATAGATATTCTCGGTGATGAAAATGTTGAACATTGGCAATTAGTTCGTAATGCACCATTTTGGTTACGTGGTTTTCAAGGTAATGAATTACAACATTTATTGCGTCGACTAAAATTTCAAGGAAAATATTTGGAAGAAAATCAACCACAACGTTACTCAGATTTAATAACACGTATACGTTATCTTATGTTTAAAATTAATTTTAAACATCATAAACGTCCATGGCTTATACGTCCATCTGTTGGACCAAATGAACCTTTACCTGACTATTATGATCCACGTTCTAGTTAAATGGAAAAAAAAATCCAACAAATAATTTCATTTGTTTTTTCTTTGTTATTATTAGAATAAAAAACCGAAAGAAAAAAAACAGAATATTTTTATATTTTATTTTAGTTTATAAATAACATCAAGTCATTGAATATAATGATCATATGTATTATTTTGGTACCTAATGAAATAAATATTGATTGAAAACGAATGCATGATGGGTATATAAAAATTTTTATATCGGCTTCTGACATATTTGTTTTATTATATAGTTTAATATTCTTTTATTTAATTCAATGAGAAAGCTATAATGAAAAATTTCTATGTAAAAATGACTTACTTTTTCTACTTTAATCCATTCAACTATTTTCTTTATGATTAATTTGACAAAAATACTTTCTTTTTATGTATTCAAACAGTTTTAGAAATAATGAATCCCATCGAAATTTTTCTTTTTGTAGAGCTTGCAGATTATAACCCATCATTTTTCAAAAATATTATTTTTAGAATTTTTTTCTACACTTTGTTGCATCAAAATAAGACTACTTTCACCTTCTTTCTATGACTAAATATCTTCATAACTTGTTCAGTTATGCATCATTGAATGATATCAATCTTTGACAATGTACACGATAAAATCAATTGTCCTTCGAGGCTTACTCACAAGTAGAATAGAAAACATATTAAGTCATATATAAGAATGTATATTTTTCATTCATATGTATAAATACCAACAATATGATTTATTTTATAAATTTTTGTATTTTATTTTCAATTTTTTTTGTTTTCTTTTCATACTCAAATTGTTGAAAGTGATATATTATGTCTATCTAAAATAATATCCCAAATATCAAAAAATTCATATGGATCATTTCGAATTCCAACATGTAATTTTGACATACATATTAATAAACGAGGTTGTTTTTCAAAATAGTCCTCACATGGAATATTATGATAAAATGTATAAGCATAATTCAGATCTATAAAATCATAGAATGATATTCCTGCTAATTCACGTAGAATACCGGTTATATAAGCATCACCTATACGTATTATATTATGATTAGGATGATTAGCTGCATCTATTAAATGTTGGCATGAAACATTTGAAAATAAATAACCTATACCAAATGTATATGGAGGATATATTTTTGATTGATATTCATCTTTAGTTACAGCCCATTTATCTGCACGATGAACTGTATTATTAAAACGAAACCAACCATATATACCATCTTTAGAATTAAAATCTATATTATATTCTATGTAATTTAATAATAAAAATATATCAAGAAATATATCATCATCAGCACGAAATATAATACGAGCCAATGGACAATAAAAACGAGTCCATAATAAAGATGCTAACTCTTTATGAGCAACAAATGGATAATTTTCTGGTACACCTATAATTAATACAATCAAAAATTTAAAGGTGTTAGTTGATATATGGTATAATCAAATAGAAAAAAAAATATTAGTATTATATATTCAGACAATCGGAGTAATAATTTTTTTTTTTGTTGAAATTTGTCTATACATTCGCAATCAATTTCTTGTCAAAAATAATACTAAAAAGTACACTAAAATATTTATTTCTTCATTACTTCTATATAAACTTATTGAACCAATTTGTCCTACAATAAAATGATCGTATCATCAAGATTAACCTTGGATAAGTTTCTCATTGAATGATATTAAGTTTACCTTCAAATATATATTTTTTTATTTTCTAGTTTAGAATCTACCACAGAAATGTCTATCCCATAGAAAATATATCTCTAGATCTAGTTTCATAGAAATCAAAAACATTTATTATATTTTTAATTTTTTAGCTATATATATTTGGACTCGAACAGACGATTTAAGTCCACTAATAATACATCATTAATCAAATATAACGATTTTTGACCTTTTTTTTGTTTCTTAAGGAAATATCGAGATGGTTGTAAAAATCATTTTCGAAAATGTTAGAAGACATTCTAAATGAACGTAATACTATTATATACTTACCAACTTCAACAACATCATTAAATATTTTTTGTTCATCTTGTACAGCTGATCGAACACTATCATCAGTTCCAACAAAAAATATAGTACGTATATAAATATTACTTTTATTATTTTTTCCATTATGACCCCATGTAGCACGAATTGCTTGACGATAATCAAAATTAAGACCACGTGAAAGAACAACAATAATCATAAAATGTTCTGTATTATTTGGATAAATACAAATTGTTTTTGGTGGATTAATAAATGTAAAACGACTTAACATTGTATGACTTGTTATATTTAAACCAAGAACTTTTTCTCGAATATATCTTTCATTTGTTTGTTCATTTGAAATATTTGTAAGATTTTTATTTATCGTATTAAATGAAGAAAATTGATTTTTGAAATCATAATAATCATCAACTAATATTGTATGACTTGATTGTAATCGATTATGATAAATTTGAAAACGTTCAATAAAAGAAAAAAATGAAAATAGAAATATTATACATGAAATTATTAGAAGAATATGAGTATAGAATGGTGAAAACATGGTTTACATAACTATTTCATGATCAAGTTTTTTTCTGTCGATGTAATTTTTTTTTCTGTCTCTTCGTTTTTTTTTTTCGTTCTCTGTTCTTTTTTCTTATATATTACACACTCAACCGTGAACTGTTTCAATATGGTCAAAGATTAATATTATTTGATATATATACATTTGAGATAAAAATTGAAAATTATAAATAAAAATGTATGATAATTAGAATAAAATATATTCGTATATTTCATACGAATATAATACGATTCGTTTACATATTTTATATATTATTGTTGGTAATGACATACCATAGATGATGAAAAAGATAATTATTTCGTCTGTAATTAGATGTATTTTATTACTCTTTTTATAGAAGTCATGTTCATGTGAAATACAAAGTGAGTAAAAGGTACTTAAGAATCATTTATTTATAATTATTATTATATGCTATATAAATTCTATTAATTAAACCTTTATATAGGTTCTATTATAGATAAGTAGATGATTTTTCTGGTACAAATTATTTAATATTTTGTATTAGTCTTCAAGATATACATTCTTTCAATTAGTATTAACAACGAAGTTGAACAGAAGATTATTTGAACATAAAACGAATGATTTTATTTATTTAAAATTTTTTTTAGAGATTTCTATATATTCTCTATCGATAGATGTCATTTGTTTTGCATGTATTGCACAGTAATGAAAATAACTGGTAATCAATAGTCAAAATCGTGTATTTTCTATATGAAAATAAAAATAAAAAACGATTTTATTATCTTTTATCATAGCAGATTATTTCTTATTGTTATCAATGTTATAAAAAAATGTGCTTTTTTACAAGAAAATTTTTAGAAATATGAGTTCAATTTGTTGAAAGAAGTCCTTTTAAATCCATATGTTACCATAACTTTTTAACATCCTTTTTGAATTGTTATTGTTTAATTATTAAAACTATTATTGTATATTTTAAAAAATTTTCGGAACTTTTAAATTCATTTTCTTTGCTAATAAAGACATGACTTTATCACATGGAGCAAAAATTCTTATTGTTGCAAGATGATCATGTGGTGTTTTTTGTAGATTAACAATAATTAAACCAAGTGTTTCTTCTCTTTGTGCAACTCTCGTAGCGACCATATCTGCTTCCATGCCACACATTGAGGTACCCATAGCAAGTACTAAATCAGATTTTTCTGCCCATTCTTCTACCCATCGATGTAACTCAGGTCTAATATTATCATCCATTAATACAACAGGATTTTTTTTATCAAACCATGATCCATGAATTTCATTTAATTTTTCTTGTGGATAACCAGCACGTTGTGCAAGACCATCATGATTTTGTTGTACCCAATGTTTAAGAAATTTTTTTTTTTCAAGTGCAACAAGTACATGATGCGTTAATGTTGGTATAGCTTTTAAACGATTAACACTTGTTTCACGCATAACTATAGAATTTGTGGCTTTTGATGCATAATCACCAATACCAGATGATGTTGAAATACCAGCACCAGTATAAACAACAAATTGTTGACTTTGTCGAATTAATGATACAACTATATCAAGTTTAGCATCAAGTACAGCATCATCATCTAAATATTCACTAGCATCAATAGCACCATGAACATCTGGTCGTGCTTTTTTATTAGATGCTGCTATAAGACGTGGTAATTTCCAATCACTATTACCAGCTTGACCATGCATAGATTCTATTGAAATATCTTTAGATAATGTAGACATTAGACAAATTTTTATCTTAAATAATAAATCATAAGATTCATTTTTTTCTTTTTATATACTATCATAGATGAATGAGTCATTGTTGATATGTTTGTTAGTCAACGTTGTCTTGACTATAATGCCAAAAAAAGAAATGAAGAAGATGACGTCAATATTTTCATTTTGACGACATACAGATATTTTTACTTTTTTTGGTTATTTTTACACATCGTGAGTCACACACCAAAAATGAACTGAATCCAATCTAATTTATGCAAAGAAAATTGAAAAAAAAATGATGGAATGAAGTACAATACATTTCGTAAAAATGTGATATCTTCGACTTAGATAAAACCTTGTACTAGTTGTTTTTCATAATTCATTTTATCTCTATATAACACAGTAT